>JAQGAE010004104.1:0-13320 GCA_034696685.1 Julus scandinavius
GATATCATTTCAAAAAATTAGAAAAGCAAGAATTGTACTAGAAATTAGAGCCGTGGCATAGATATCCCCTTTTTATCGGTCTTTCGATTGCGTTCCTATTTGGTTTGGGAAGCAGGTGTGCTAGACTGTCGAGAAATTCTGTCAGGTGAAAAATGAGGTTTTTTTTGGTTGTTTTGCCGGCGCTCAGCCGTTATTTTTGGAAGGTAATTTCGATGGCAATGTCATTATTCGCGTTGCGTGTGTGGGGGGCTTAAATGACTCTTCGCGCTTTGACTCGTCTGACGTGTAATTTGGCTCACCTACGTCTTACTTTTATCTAAAATTAGACCAGATATGACGCTGATGCCTGCGTGTGCATATTCACGATGGCTATGCTTGGCTACGAGCGGTCAAAGGTGGAGGGTCTCGGGCATATGGTTAGCGCCGGCATTGACGTCAGAGAAAAATAATTTTGGTACTTTGCAAGATTTTTTTTCAAAAGCGTCACCATACTGGGAAATTTTACTTCTTTAATATTTCACAGCGTGAGCGGTTTCTTCCTAAAGCTATTCATACGCAATTGATTTTTGATTGATGACCGACATTATCATCTCAGGATTTCCAGAAATTGGCTATGCGTACATACAAGGAGGAATCATTCTTTCCATGATCTTGAACTGCTGTTCATGTATCTGTTTGTCACTGAGTGACGCATCGTCACTTCATGTCTGTCTTTCATGGATTGATCGGTCATAATCAGCTTTGCTCTGCCAGCTATCTTGCTTATAATGTTGCTCTAAAAGCATTTATTTATGTCTCACTCAGACGTTGTTTGTTCAACGTGGGCTATGAAATTGTCAAACCGACCAAGAATTAAGAACTGTCTCGTGTCCAGAGGTTTATCATGCTAAGCACGTTTCCTATTGTTTATTATTCTAGGAATACGAGGAGCTGACCAGCAAGTTGAACGAGTTTCAGATCAAAGAACAGAAGCTACTGGAGCAAATCAGCAATGCCAGCAATGGCCGGGAGACGCCGGATATCGGTGAGCATGCCCCCATGCTGCTCGACGTGGCACTGGAGCGGTCGGCAGGGGCATCGGGGTTCTCCTTAAACGACGTTACAATATGCGGAGGGTTCAATGGCAATGGAAGCCAGCAACTGACACCCAATAACAGCCATCCGAACTTGGCGGGTGAGCAGGCGGCTGGCAGTGGCCGATGGTGCCCCCTTGATGCTAATTAAAAAGCAAAACAATTTAAAAAATACAAAATTACTAAACCTTTCAGCTTAAGCATCTACCGCAATGGTTACTGTGATTTGAAGAATACGTTTTTAATTTGTTGTATTCTAGAATTTTTATGTCGTCACACAGGTTTAATCACGACAACCCTGGTAAAGCTGATTGCACATAGTTTTTCCTAGGTTTTGGAATTGTTGTGAAATGATTTTAATTGAAAGGGGAGAAAATATCAATTGTGAGCATCATTGGCCATTGTCACCTGGTATCATGACGTTTGGCTGTTTTAGTTTTATTTATATTAAAAAAGACAACAACCCGAAAGTAGCGTTTCGGCAGATTTGGATTATTTGAATCAATTATGTTTTCTTGCGTCAGGCATGACACTTTATCTAATGCATTTCTTAAATTGGTCTATTCAAGCAGGAATCGGCAATTCTCAGCCATGTGACGGGAGTCCTCGGGTAACTCCCAAGTCACCACTGAGGTCGGTAGTGCGAGCTTACTTACCTAATCAGCAGAGGACATCGGTGGGTAGCATTGTCACTGCCAAATTAAGATGACGCATGCAGGTTTGCTCCTAGCCTAACTAGTTGCCCGATTCTTCATTTTAGGTTCAGGTTCGACCCGGGCAGACTTTGCGGGACGCTTTTCAAAAGGCGTTGAAGCGCAGAAAATTAGTGCCGGAAATGTGCAGTGTATATACTCAGGACCGGTGAGTTTGTGGGGACGTCGACAGCAGTTTTATTCAAAAATACTGTTTTGGACGTTAAAAGACGCTGATCTTAATTTTGGCTTATTGCTCGCCTTATAGCATCCCCATCAATTGGGATGACGATCTGTCACAGTTGGAAGTCGAAGAGATCCAAGTGGAACTAAATACAGTTCATCCTACAATTAATACCACCAATATTGCACATAATTTCGTAAGCTGGGTTCCAATTTTACGATTCATCGCTTTCCGTGGTTCTAGAAGTCCTCGTTTACGACCGTTTTGCCTCGCCTTTCACCTTTTGTGTAGGTCCGAAAGACGTTCTTTTCGCTGGCTTTTTGCGAGTGCTGCCGGAGGCTCCTGTTCTACGGATACAGGTGTCAGACTTGTGGGTATCGCTTTCACCAGCGCTGCGCCAGCTCGGTGCCGGTGGAATGCCAGCAGGTGGCGATGGGAAACTTGTACAGCCAGTAAGCATCTCAAGCATCGTAAGGATGATTTTTCGCACCTGACGCCCAAACCTTGACGAAGTTCTCTCCTCATCTTGCAGGTGGCTGACCCAAAATGGAGGCGCGCAGGGGAGTTATTATGGAGACATTCCAGGTTACGGCGAGGGAGGAGGCAGCATGGACCTCTACAATATAGTCAGCTCGCCACCGCAGCAGGTCCCGAGGCAGCACCCACCGCCTCTGGGACAAAGGGAGAGATCCACGTCCGCTCCCAACGTCTGTTTCAATCTAGTCAATGCACCGGATGGGTCGTCCATAGAAGTGAGTTTCGTTTTTCAGTTTCATGACCGATTTAATAGTTGCACCAAAATTAATTGATGATCGAAGATTTTATGTAGCACTTTTTATTGAAAGTGTGACCGATGGGGTCACACGCATTTACGTGAAATCTTGAATTACGATAGAACACAGCTTATTTTTCAAAATAATGTACACAATTATGTAACCGATTATTGATGCTCAACATACTTTAGAGGTGCATGTATGCAATTTTTGTTGTATAAACAGGTATATTGACATTATATGACCGGGGCACTGGACAAGAGGGGTTCTACAGTGCATATGTGCTGCAGTTTCCAAAATAATCGAAAGAAAAATTATTAGTTGAACTCGATCATGTCGTAGATTTTCTTAATTCTAACCTAAGTAGAGTAACACATTTGTAGCGCTACAAAAATGACAAAAACTTGTCCTCGTAAATCGATGATTACCTATGTAGTAATTTATTTTATGTTCTTGATTATGACATATGTATCTTTTAATTTGCAGGATTTTGCCATGAAATTTGGGCGGTCGCATGTGTCCAGCCCAGGTATAGTAACCTTTTTTTCTCTTTTGCTTCCCAAAGCACAAGTCATCAGGTTTGCCCTCGGTGTAAATCGTCGTGCGTGTAATTATCGTTGAGCATGAGTTTAATTTCTCATCCTTAGTAGTTTGTTCAGTTTTTGGTTTGTTTCAAACGATTCCACAAAAATATTCGATATTTTTTACTAGTTTTATTTTACATTATATATTGGTTCAATTCTTTGACAAATCAAAAATTAAACTTCTCAGCGCCTACAAACCTAGCTACATTTTGATGTTAAATCGAACTATTATTATTAAATATATTAGATACAAATTATTAAATGCAATTATTCCTATCTAGTTTTTTTTTATTCATTTCCTTTCAATTATTTTACCCCTGTTTTGTTTATTTTTTGCGTTTGCCATTTTTGTATTGTTTTCGCCTTATAGTGGTTCCTGGTAATCCTGCTTCTATAAATAGCGCTCACTACAAAATGCACTACATTCCTTTCCCAAACATGTATGGGAACGGTGGAACGCAGGTCTTCAAAAATAACGACTTCAAATATGCCACCATCCACCGAAGTACGTCTCCACCTTGCCCGCTGGGTGCATCTCTTTTATTTATTTTAGTTGCTAGTATTATTTTTTTTTCAAACAAATCTTTACCCCCCTTTGGTGTTGAACGTTGGTATCGCATGGTTTGTGTTGTCGAAACGTCAAATTCCCATTATTTCTTGCCTAAAATGTTGAGGACAATTTCTAAAAGCCTCGATGAGAAACTTTGGATGATTTTGAGGTACTGTGATTATGACAAAATGATCGTACCTATTTATTACAAATTGTGTTTAGGCACAGCAAGCAGTTGTCAACTGTAATTGGCGGCATTTCTGAGTTGCCAATTTGATTAGTTTCTCAATGTTTGATCAAATAACTTAATGTAAGAGCCCGAATTTTGAAAAAGCAGTGGCCTTTATGATAGCCTGTTCTAAAGTTTCGAAAACCCAAAATTCGACTGCGGGGATAGGTCTGCTCATCATGACCTTGCCACTTTTAGATCCTTACGGTTCTGGTTATGGATCCTTGGTGCCACCACTTTCGCAATCCACCACCAATCACACCGTCGGCGGAAGCCCCACGAGGCAGCCGCACAGCGCCCAAGCCTCACCAACGAATACGCTAAAGCCCTTGCGGCCGAGGGCGAAATCAGCGGATGAAAGCGGGAAAAAGATTGTAAGTTACTTAGTAGGCGATTAGGGTTTTTTATGCCATTTGATTTTGAATCGTAATAAGACCACCTTTTCCCGCCATTAGCGCCCACCGAGGGAGTCCATGGAAGACTGGGAGATCCCTGTCGAAGAAATCTTAATAGGTCCACGGATTGGCTCCGGTTCGTTTGGGACTGTGTACAGGGGCCACTGGCATGGGCCAGTGGCTGTGAAGACCCTAAACGTGGTTGACCCAACACCCGCCCAATTGCAAGCATTTAAAAATGAAGTGGCTGTTTTGAGGTGATTGTTCCCACGTCGATTTTAACACTCAGTTCTTCTGTGATGCACAATTTTGAGAGCACGAGATTTGCCGCTAGTGTAATTTCTCTCTTATTTCCTGTTAGTTTTATTAAGAAAAGTACGGGAACTTGTTTCACATTTGTGATAGAACTGGCTGTTGTCAACCCACTCCTATCGATGTTGCCTTTAAATTAAAAATGCTCATACCGGTCTACGTTAATGTCATTGCAGGAAGACGCGGCATGTTAATATTCTTTTATTTATGGGTTGCGTGTCCAAGCCTCAGTTGGCCATCGTGACGCAGTGGTGCGAAGGATCTAGTCTATACAAACATATTCATGTGCAGGAAACCAAGTTTGAAATGCTCCAGCTGATGGACATTGCCAGGCAAACGGCGCAGGGCATGGAGTAAGTACCGTTGTCGCCAAACATGCAAAGATTGAATATTAAAGGACCCCTTTTTCCTGAACTAATTGCGGCTACCATTTTGCTTTTCAGTTATCTGCATGCAAAATCAATTATTCATAGGGATATGAAGTCCAACAGTATCCTTTTTAATTCTGTGATATTTGTAAAATGGATGAATGCTCCAGGAAGAAGTTGATCCTATGGCTTATCGGGTGCTCTCATTTTATGCGTTTGTCCTTAATTACCGGTAAAGATATTTTCTTGCACGACGATCTCACCGTCAAAATCGGAGATTTTGGTTTAGCAACGGTGAAACTGAGGTGGAGCGGATCCCATCAGTTTCAGCAGCCGACTGGATCCATTCTATGGATGGTACGTTAAATTTGTCAAAAATCAAAATCGATCGATGCAAGTTAAAGGTGCTTCTCGTGATGGTAACAGTTGTGCTCTTTTCTTTCCTGCTACAGGCGCCAGAAGTGATTAGGATGCACGATCCTAACCCATACTCTTTCCAGTCCGACGTTTATGCATTCGGCATCGTGCTGTACGAGTTGGTGGCCGCTCAACTACCGTACGCGCACATCAATAATAAAGATCAAGTAAGGGCCGCTGGCCCTTTGTGCGGCCTGTCAAGGAACGGACGTACGAAAACTTGGCTTTTTTGCTCATGTTTCGTTCTCGTTGCAGATTCTGTTCATGGTCGGCCGAGGATATCTGCGCCCAGACTTAAATAACGCCAGATCGGATACGCCCAAAGCTCTCAAGCGGCTCATCGAGGATAGCATAAAATTTATACGTGATGAAAGGCCCCTATTCCCTCAGGTAATAAACTTCACATGTTTTGCATTTGTATTATCGTACACATTTAAAGTGTAGTCTTTAAGTCCTCAACTTCGATTAACTGGCTATCTCCCTTAACCCCCTCTGGTCCCAACAAGGTCAGATAAGCTGTACTCTATTTGGAGCCCCTACTTGTCAAGATTTTCGTTTATTCATTTTGGAAATATCCACATTTTTATTAAGCTTCATTTATCCTGATACCCACAATGGTAAATTACACCCGGTAGAAATTCGGTCTTAATGCTCACGTGGCACTTGCCTCCTTCTTGGCAGATTTTAGCCACCCTCGAGTCTTTGGCTCGCTCTCTTCCGAAGATCCATCGCAGCGCCTCCGAGCCCACGCTAAACCGATCTCATCTCCACTCCGATGATTTCCTCTTCACTTGTGCCTCACCCAAGACGCCCATCAACAACCAATTCACGGCCTTTCCATTCTTCTCCACGGGGGGAGCCATATGACGCTTACGTACACGTATCCACTCGTATTATCTAATCCTCCGGCGGGCGGACTTTTGCCGGACGGGACGACCGGCTCCCGGGCCACATTCTTCTTCTTCTCCTCCTCTTCGCTCCTCCACATCCCCCTTCGCTTTGACACACTCTTATCGCTGTGAACTATTCTCCTTGTCTGCGATCAACGTCTGATCGCCGACCTTCTTGGACGCTTGCCGCTCCCTGGATTAAAACAAACCCGAAGGTAAAACGTTCCTCGGTTACGAAAGAATTTCCGAGCGTCTCAAAACAAGTTTGTCAAAATCTAAGAAAGGGATGGCTTCTCATCTAATTTTTTTTTGCAGATCTCGTTTGTGAATCGGTCGATTCGGCCCGAGGCAAAACGTCCAAGATCGGTTTCTCGATCACCCGTTCGTTTAGCTACAAATTGCAACAGTTCTAGTCGCTCGTTCTCCGCCCTCATCCGATCGATTTCTTGCCCTCTTTGCCGATATCCCAACAAAATGCTGGTTGCCGTCTCAACCTCGTTCACGCCTTAAGTTATTGAAAGGCAAACTGCTGTTCTTTATCCTCGTCGATAGTTTTTTAAAGTTTTAAAATTGGGGTTCTTTGTTTTTGAAACCGTAACAACTCGCGGTTTGAACGTTTAAATATTTTATTAACTTTTCATACAAAATGCAGACTAGCTGCAGCAACCTATTTTCCCATCCTGGGGTTTTTTTGGAATCGACCTTAAAACCACGTGTTAGCTCTTTAGATATCAGTCCATTCCTTCTTTTAAAGAAAATTCTCCTTGCAGTTTGGTTTATTACAAATTTCTGAGAATTAAAACTTAACTTTGTGAGAATACACAATTTTATCAATTTTTTAAATGCAAGGGGATCCTTTAAAATAAGCTGAAGATCAGGTCTTTTTAATATCCTACAGTCGACATATAAATACACAAATTTCAGAAACTGCAATCACGCAATGAATAGAGGCTATAAAATGGTGGTTCAATTTCTGCTGAGAGATGGGGGTAAAGACAGTCAATTGCCGCTTTTATTTATTTTTAATCACCCAAGCCGCGAGGGGGGAATATACAGGCGTTCACATGCAAAGATTAAAGATTCTCCTTGTTCCCCCACTCTGTTTACCAATCATCTCCCACACATCTGATGTCATCCCGAACTATATAGTCCGTATAAAAAACTAACAATTATTTTTTTCTCCTACAGTTTGTTTTCGTGCCGTCCCATGCGATCTAAATAAAAAATTAAAAATCTATTAAATATTCTTGGCAAGTAATTAAATTTCGTTGAATACGTATGATTTCAGAGAAACCAAGTGTCTTTAAAAGCTTTGTCAAGTGAAAATATAAAATCCCATCGAGCCTGCGATCCATCCTAAAGTATAAACCGGTTGAAGGCATAGCCGATCATTTCCGTCCTTCGTAAATTTTGTATAATTTTATCACATAGACCGGTTAGTTCATTGTTCGTAGTCCTGCATTTTCAGTCTCTTTTCCGCCAGGGTACGACGGAGCGTCTCCGATTGTCTTTGGGTGGAATTTGCCAGGCGATGCACGGCGATCGAGAACATTTCCGGAGACTCGTACATCAGCACGTTCAAATCTGGCGAAGAAATCTTGCTTCGGTCCCGCAAGTTGTATCGGCTGTTAGGAGATACGGAGCTGGCATTCTGCAGCGAGAAAAGTAAAAAAACCGGTTAATGGGATCTTATCGAGAAAAATGAACTGGCAAGTCTTTCAGAGTGTAGTAGTAATGATTACCAGATCTTTTTTCCGCCTTGAGTAATTTAGAGGACTGCGCTTCACAGGAATTCCTACAAGATAAAAAGGTTAGAATACAGTTATATTTGAACCAGTCTTCGCTAAGCAAAAGTTCCTTACTGTTCGTTTCGCTGAAAGATAAATCCGTAAATCGCTCAGACTCGCCAACAGAAAAGGATTCTTCGTCAGAAGGCGGGACGTACGATGGATTGTGGTGACGGCGGACAATTCCTGTTGATGAAGATAAAAGGTTTACATTTGGAAACAATTACTCGAAACGAATAATTTGCCGGCATTTTACCAGCGCGGACTCACCGTTGCATCTTTGGATTTCTTTGACGCCGTTGCAGTTTACCGTAGCTGTCGTCAGCATTTCTGGAAATGCAGAAAACGTAATCGGATCAGGAAATTGGAAGGAAATTTTAATGCGGACAGATGGACTAGTAACTTACTCGTTTGCATCAAGTACTGGTTGAGTGCGCGAACAGTCTCGTTTGTTTCTTTCATCAGCTGATGATTAATCTGTTGGAAATCGCGGTACCTGTAGATGGAGACTCCAAGTACCACTATGGCTGTGCAGATGGAAGCCTTGCGGATAAACCAGGTGGTTAGGTATGCAGAGTCCTGCAATGATACAACATCCGATTGAGTTTTTCGGACGGTATTGAATAAAAGCTTTTAGTTTAATAGAGGGTCTTAAAAAGTTAAGTTTCGAACAAACTTTGATTTCTTCGAAGCCAACATCCGGAATTCTGTCGACGGCAAAGCGTTCAAGAACCAGCGCAGACATGAACACGCAGAAGAGCCAGAAGCGGGCTGCCTCAGTGCGCTTGGTAGACGTCAACAATAAGCTCAAGCCTGAGAAGAAGAAATAGAAGGCCACAGTGTAGATGCAATCCAGCTCGCCGAATATGGTCTCCCTGATTTGCACAACCTGCTGGACAACATCCAGAGCAGTCATCCTAGACGACTCCATGGCTGCGGTCATCGCCTCTCGGTACTCCTTGTCTTTCACCATCCGCTTCTCGTCTCTCGCCATCTGCTCCTCCTGCATTCGAAGTGCAGACTCCATGCCGGCAGTAACGATGGTCGAGGTGTCCACTAGCCGATTAATGGTCTGCTCCGTCTCTAGATTCCAAAGCTGACTCTGGATTAGGAATGATGGAATTGTTTTTAAAAGGTAAGAAATCTTTTAAGTCCTAGTCTTAAATATATTGGCAGCATCATAAGTTTGCTTAATTTCTACTTTGAAACAAAAGTGTTTCGAGTTATTTTTATCAGGGAAATACTTATTTTTTTAACAGATGGAATCACATGGGATAAAATATTTTTACTTAAAGCAGGAACATTTCATTTAACCATTCCATGTAAACATTTTGTGCTTCTAACAAGATCTCGTTGTACATGAAAACAAGTAATAATTTAATTCCTCAAAGTTACACGTAGAAACACTAACCGTCAGGAAGAAGCACATGTTGGCAGTGTGCGTAAAGAAGGCAGTGTAGACATTGAAATCCCGGTCCTTCATTCGCTTAATGCAGTTGTTGAGGTCCTGTTCAGCCTCCGAACACTTGTACGTGTTCAGGCCAGACGTTTCCAAGAAGCAGTTTGAGAACCTGAATGCCAGTATGCGCTGGATATCAGCGGTCAAGTGGTCGCAGTCGGACCTGAGTTTATCAACGGCCTGCAACCAGCAGCCACCGTAGGTGGGGTGCTTGGTGCGGTCCATGACGATTGTGTATTGTTCTTGGCCTTCCTTCAAGTCAAATTTTCCCCAGTTGTTGGCAAGCTGACACTCGTGGAATTGCCACCAGAACAGGAAGATGGTCAACGCTGTATAACGCATCTCGTATCCTTAATATATAATTTCCTGCTTTTACTAGTAACGAAATTTAGTTAGGATTAATACAATACAAATCTCAACATGCCCAATGAGCAGTACTTCATTTTTCTATAGAAACTGGTAGATTCTGCGAAAAATTCATAAATCTAGATATCCAGTGACTTTATTAACGTCTAATTACTTATTTCATGTTTTAGTTACCTTTGTTTTTCCTTAAAAGTCCTTGTTTTTCGTTACAACGATGCAGGACTTCCACAAATGTTTTTTTGAAAATGTTACGAAAACAATCACGTGACTGACGTGGTGGTAGATGGCGTCCTCTAGCGGGAAAATATTGTCGGGCGGCCATGTTGGAAACCGATTGTAGGCGCTCAAAATGATAATCTGTTGATGAAGTTTCGTGTGATTGTTTGAGATTAATAATCCTAGTTGACAGAAAGTATGAGATTTCTATTGGTATGGTAAATGTTACTAGTATGTGTAATCACCAATAAGTGAACGGTCTAATAACGGAGGTACGTAGGTGTTATAATAAGTACGTTTATTGGAAATTTAATGTGTGCTTTTGCAGTACGTTTCTAGTGTTTTGACATGCATTTGGGTAATAGGGTATTTTGCTTATATATTGATTGCCCATGATGCATTCAAGATGCTCAGAATTATCTAACTACTTTCATGTTTCAAGGGAAAAACATGCTGGTTTAAATATGCCCTGAGTAGATTTTTCAACATTGTTTCTGGTGATTGAATCCTCTTATCACGCGATTCCCAATATGGCGACCAGCTTGGAGCCTTCAAATCGGCATCATTAATCTATAGTCGCTATTCGATCAGTGGTACAAGTGTTAAGTTTGTTTTCTGAGTGTTAAATTAAACTGATTACTATTTTTGTATTCTAATTGGACGCTTTGCTGATTGAGTTAACTCGTAGGATAAGTAATTTGTGATTAATTATAAGTTTAATCAATTATACGAATGACGGTTAGGGAAATTCCTTTGGATAAAAGTCCCTTCATGGCAGCATTGCCCCAGCCAATCAAGGCGTAAGAATGCCGTCACGTGACCAGGCGAATTTTCGGCGTTCCATGCATTCCAGAAATTCATTGGCGAGGGGGATGTGTCGGGACGTTCGCAAATATCGCGTTTCTCGGTGAAAAACTGCGGAAATTTCGCGGATGAACGTCGAAATTCGCGTGAAATCCGCAAATTTCGTTGCGTGGTGCTTCGGCAGCGTCTGTGGCGAGGATTTGTGTGCCCGAGGGATAACGAAGGAATATCGATTTTGACATTGTGCGCTATTACGGAATACCCCGTAATTTTTTGTGTGGAATATCCTATACTTTAGTTACAAAGTGTTTTCTTCGATACCAGATTTCGAAATTTCAAGGTTTGTTCGTTTATCGTTTTTTCACTAACTGACGTAGAATCGAAATCTGTTTTTGTTGTTGTCGTTTTCCCAATCTTTTTTATTCTGAAAGATTCGTGTTGTATATATGCGCTCTGCGTAGGCGTAGGCCTAGCAGGCAAGTGCATTGCCTCCCAAAATGAAATCCAGAATTTCGTTCTCCAAATTCCAAGGCATTTGGATGGTGTAACGTGCCAAATTCTTGAGGTTAGGATAAGGAAAACTAAGGGAGAAGGGAAACTATTCTTGTGGGAGAATCCCTGGGATGGTGGTGTTTTCGCGGTCAATTTAAGCTGCTTGAGTATCTAACTATTTATATCTTCCATTTCAGAAGCTGAAAATGAATTGCAGTGAAACTGCACTGGACGTGCTCACCCGTGCTGCCACGCTGGTGGAGACCGATGCCAAAATATCGCTGGCCAGCAGACTAAAATGTGAGTTGGGATGGATTATTAAGGTAAAATGTTAACCAGATTCCCATAAGCGGATAATTTCGGATTATCGATGTCATATGCCAACCACTGAGCAGTTGATTTCCACTGTAGCTTGGTAAGTGCTCTGGGTCAGGAAACCCATTTGCTGCGGACTCTGGCCCTTGCTGTGCGCCGACGCGAGTGGACATGACTGTCTTGTTCGAACCTTGAAAAATCTCGTATTGTTTTCAACTTGGTTGTGGTCCCTGGAATATTAATTCCAAAACCCGTGTAAAAGTTGCAAAAGGTCTGTGGCTGCTATCTCGAGTGTCAAATTGCCTGGAGCTGTAAGCACACGAATATCAGCGTGAATAAGTACATTTGACCAATGGTAGATTCTAAATATAATATTGTGTAACCTAAGTTTATACAAGCTTCCAAAAATTGGGTGAATTTTTAATTTCTCCTGTGCAAATTTTAATTATCGTTGAATGTTTACATATTCTTAGCGGTTTCACATCGTGATTTTTGTCCTTGTTGTGATCACATTTCCAGTTTAAACCAGAGGGTTTGTGATTTCAAGAGAACAAGTTTACATTTAGGAATAATTGTTTCGAAATGCAGTATTCCGAAATATTTGTGGGAATGAAGTTTGTGGCGAAGCGTATCAAACAGCCTTTACTTGTGCGTGTCCGATATCATTGGAATTTGAGCTTTGTGTTTGGCAGTCACTAGGAATGCAGCTCACTGTCCTCCTTCCCTATTCAGGGCGTGTACCTTGCTGCTGGAATGTGGTTCGGGTCATCGAGGTATTTGTGCCGATGGTTTTTTTACCTCCGCATTTTTATGTGAAGAAAAGTAAAACCAATTTTTTTTATCCCCCGTAAACTCTTGAAAATGCTATCATAAAACGATAAAAACAACGTGCATTGTGTTGCTGGAATTTAATTCGTGCGAGTGACCAATGTTGAAATATTTTCATTGGGGTTTTTTTTACTGGGAATTTCTGGCATCGACCAGAAGCCTTTCTGGGTCGATTCATCGCGATTTGAATATGCAAGCATTGTAAATATCATGGTTAAAAATATGTTGTGAACATCAAGGTTACATGCGGAGCCTTGCACTGATGAATAATATGTTTACGGTCTTACAAACTTGCAACGTTTTGCAATTAGTTTCTGGTTTGTGTTTTTTTTTGGTCATGTGGGATATACTGCCTTTGGTTCACACGACAATAGCCGTGAATCAAAAGCTTTTCATGTGGCAGTTGTAGTTTTCAATTATTTTTTGGTGGCCATGGCGCCGTTGAATTTGTATGAGCACTAGTAGTGCTTTTCCATTCACAAGATGGCGCTACATGTCATAGATGTTGGGATTTTATTTTTTTTGGCTCAACACGATGGTGACGTAAGGGAGGTTCTACCAATTGTGTACCCTTTGACTTCTCTCC
>JAQGAE010004105.1:0-13319 GCA_034696685.1 Julus scandinavius
ATAAAGGGGCCCAAGCTTTAATTTAAGCTAATTAAATTTAAATAGCTAATTAAGCTTAATTGATCAGGGCCCTATAGATTTGGAAAATGCCTATTGCGTTCCTTTATGGCAGGCACTGTGCATTTTCGAAAGCTACAGGGCGTTGCTCAAGTTAGCATATTTAGGCTTAATTAAGCTTAAAGAGAATAATTTAATCTTGCGCCCCTTTTTGGCAGGCCCTAGGCGTTTTTGAAAGCTATAGGGCACTGCTCAAGTTAGCTTATTTAGGCTTAATTAAGCTTATATAGCAAAAATTTAAGCTATCGCCCCTTTTTGGCTGGCCCCAGGAATTTTCGAAAGCAATAGGGACCTGCTCAAGTTAGCTTATTTAGGCTTAATTAAGATTAAATAGCAATAATTTAAGCTAGCAACTTAGCAGCCCCTAGGCATTTTTCAAAGCTATATATAGGTCCCTGCTCAATTAAGCTTATTTATGCTTAAACAGCTTAAATTTAAGCTAGCGCCCCTTTATGGTCGGCCCTAGGCATGTTCAAAATGTAAGGGCTATGATCATTCCTTCCACTTAATTTTGGCATCTTAATTAAGCTAATATATAAGCTAAATAAGCTTAAATAATTTTTAATAGCTGAAATTTAGGCTTGCGCTCCTTTATGGTCGGCCCTAGGCATGCTTCAAATTTAAAGGGCCCTGATCATCCCTTTCTCTAAATTTTAGCAGTTCTATACATTTTTGTTAAAGTTTAGTTGGTCATTTTTTGGTCAGAAAAATGACGTCATTTTTTGGTCATTTTTCGAGTTCGTCATTTTTTGGTCAGTTAATTAAATGACCAAAAATTGACGTTTTTTTCGATGCGAGACGTGTTTTTGGAAAAAAATGATCATTGTTTCTCATTGCTACTTGGGTCAGAACATACAGCCTTGGCCAAAAGTCTGGAGCACTCCCTAAAACTAGTCCTTTGTTGCATGTTATCAACAAAAATTTGATTGCAATTGTCTTAGCTGGTTGCCCCACAGCATAATGTACTGGGAAATATCACATGATGAAAGATTTCCATAATAATTATGGAGATTGCAAATAAACTAAAACTTTGCTGAATTCCTTGCTTTAAATAGTTGATGGAATTGTATTTTGGCATTGCATTATTGAATGTTAACATGCCACGGTCAAACCTTCTTTAAGTAAAGAAGGCAAGAGCCAAGTGGAAACAGAGATCATTGAAATGTTCATGCATGGGTGTTCAAACAGCTTGTCAGCTGTTTGTCAACGATTGTCAGCTTTTGGGGACAGAATGTTAGCTCGACAATCTCTGTCAAACAGGTGACTCACATCTTCGGAACTGGCTGGTTATCACAACTTGCATGCAAAGCATGCCATTTCTGCAATTACTGTAAGAAAATGACTTTTTGAAGCTGGCTTGAGAGGATGAAAAGTGCATAAAAAGCCCTTCCTCTCTGAGAAGAATTGGAAGGGACGGCTTTAGTGGTGCAGAAAACACCAAGCTTGGATGGCTGAAAATTGGGCAAAAGTCTTTTGGTCAGATGAAACTAACATCCAGGTACTATTCTCCTGTTCCTAATGCCAAAGTTTCATTCATTAAATTGTGTCCAATTTGGTAAAAGAATAGATTTTATGAGGATTACGAGTAGCTTAATTTTTTATCTAATTTCAATTGCTTTTCGGTACTCCTGGAGCCATTTACGTGAGACGTCGTCTCAGAGAAGAGTACTGTCCTGAATGTATTGTCCCTACTGTAAAACATGGAGGCGGTAGTGTGATGATATGGGGATATATGCCTACAACAGGTGCCAGAGAACTGTTTGTGTGCGAGGGCAGGATGAACTCGATGACATACACCAACATGTTGGCTTCTGTTTAGAGCCTTATATTATGTAATTATTTGGGCATAATGCACAAGGAACAGTTTGGGTTCAGAAGGATAATGCTCCTTGCCATGTTTCTGCAGCTTCGAGGGCATGGTTTCAACGGCATGGGATTAAACTGTTATAGTGGCCAGCACATTTCCCTGACCTTAATCCCATCGAACAGTTGTGGCCAGTTTTGAAGAAAAACGTTGCTCAACATAAATCAACATCGAATTTCGAAAGCAGTGCTGTTGACACACATTAAAGAGGAGTAGGGCAAATTAGCAGCTACCACTTGCGATCATTTGATCGCAAGTATGCCACAAAGGGTAGCTGCAGTGATAACAGCCAATGGAGGAGTGACGAAATACTAGATTGGCAATGTAATGACATTATATCTAAGCATTTTCAAGCCAGGGTACTGTTTATTTCTCAACATATACTTGACTTTCGAGGGTGCTTCAGACTTTTGTCCAAGGCTGTATGTAGTTATATCAGAACATTTCTGATTTGTTTTATTGTAGGTTTGGTGTTGTCATTGTTCTTCTCATACCAGCTTCATTAATTTAAAATGCAATAGCAATATCTGGACGAGTATATGCGATTGCACAATGCAAAATTATACTATGGGTAATTGGGTATAGTGCTTGATAAACATGCATAACGACAAAATCCAACATCATCCTTCAAAGAATCCAATAACCAGGTTTGTTTATGATAGCAATAAACAAAGCAAGCACGTTTAATAACTAAATGAAGCTGTTCAAATGATGAGGTGTACACTGGTCTGAGTCCACAGAGCCCATAAAAATAATATCGCATTTTGATCTTCATCACTGAACGCCATTTTTTGAAAGTAAATTGGAACACGAACATTAGTGGAATTGCACATATACACAAGAGCAGAACAAAAAGAAATGATAAATCAACATTTTTGCAAAATTGGATTAATGTTTAGTAAAAAACAAAAAAAATACGAATTTATGAAAAAGGTTCACCTTCTTTTGTGGCCACACTGTACATATTGCGGCAACACCTAAGAAATGTAACGAACGGCTGGGATTTACTTACCTAGAAAGAAACAAAAAGACAAAAATTAGCATGGCACCGATAATCCTTAATGATATTTTAATTTATCTTTTAACGATTAGGAAATTGGAATGGGATCCTAAAATACCTTAGTTCCCCTAAAATATTCATTTTTACACAGACATGCTGACTATATGTTAATCTTTCTAAAAAGCTACCTCAAAGGGATCCCTTATCATCCGCCAGGATATTAAGAACACAGTGCAGCTGGGGACAATCAGTATACAGATAAATAGTCTGAGTTCCCAGGCTGCCCTGTCCCCTATTCTGTGTATATAAAGGACCCAAATTTCCTTGATCAGCAGTCCAGTTCCGACTTCTTCAGGTATTTTTACACAAAATACGGACTTCGTCTATTTTCAACTGTTAAAGAATTTCAGTCACGTGAAAAGTAGTAGATTGGTTCTACATCTACTACTGGCATGAACACGAAGGAATGTGTGTTAAGGCAACATTCCCACAACGACATGAACAAGGGAACGCAACAAGGAACTGTTGTTCCAAATTATCGTCTCGAACCTTCATCGATACAACCAGGGTAAGACTCCAAGTGGTGATAACAAGGAACAATGTTACGAACCTTCGCTACGAAACTTCTTTCCCCTTAGGAAGAGGTAGTAGGAATTACTGCTCTTAACCCTCAGGCCAACAGGACACCTTAGAAGGAAACTATTGTTCCAACTATCGTTTCCAACCAGCGTTCCCAAGTGTCATTCGTGTAGGCCATGCCCACATTCAATATTACGAAGAGCCTAAGAAGCAAATCTGGTAATGGAAGGTCTAAGAAGATCAGAATGCCTAGGAGGAAGAAATGAAGAACCTAACCCCCTAACAGGGAACCCAACCAGTGAACATCTCCCACCTATGGCTGAAGAAGCTGGAAAGTCTACTCCAACTTTAGAGGAAAACAACTTGGAGATATCCAAGTGGGAAGTTACGTCACATAAATGGCGCCAAAATAATTTTGAACCACAGCCAACTGGGACCCAAACAGGGTTCCAACAATGGCAAGAACGAAATACTGAAAATGAAGGACTAGAAGTGACACAACAAAGGTCACATGACTGGCACAGATCGACTACAACTGAAACTTCAGAAAAACCGACGGCAACACGATCGTGGCGCCGAACTAGTGCACAACAGGGACCAGTAAGAATGCCAATAGCGTCTGATACTTGGAGCCCAATGGCTACGGTAGAATCTGTAATTACGCCAACTGCCTTGCAGCAATGGCAAACAACTAGTGCATGGGAAATGGGACCGGTAACGACACTTCAGATTCGCGTATATGGTACCCACCTTCTGCAGAAGAATCCGTCGTGAGCCGTGGAGCATCCAACACCTGGCGCTCCATGGCTACAGAAGAAGTAATGCCAAACATGAATAAGCAGCCACAGATGCAAACAATGTCTGGAACATGGCAATATACTGTTTAGGGTAAGTCCCATTAGTCAGAAAGACCTGATACAGGGAGGCCTTCACCTACATGTTAAGCACCACAGCCTGTAGGGACGAGGCTAGACAATAAGGGGAGAATGACATTCGTGTCTTCTGTCGGTTCACACCTAAATGATTTGTCACTTCAAACTACTCACTAACCCACATTGGCCTCTCAATTCTGTCAGACTGGGTAAAATACCAAATCAGTCGATCGATATAACGATAGACAATGACTAGGCCAAATGAGGAACCATTCCGAAGCTTGCAGACACCGTTTGAAGTACAAGAAATCATGGTTCCAAAGGAAGTTGCAGCATTCGCTTACACCAACACAGCTCTCTTCCATCAAGTAAAGGGGATGTATGCAGAGCAAAGAGATAACATAGGCAGGGCTGAACCGGTACCTCATATCATTGAGGATCGCCAAAAGCTCCCTGAAGCAAGAAATTGACGTCTTTTGACGCCAAGACCTGTGCCTGCTACACAATTCGTGGCGAAACAGAGTATCAACCAGGTACCTGTAAGTACCAGTTGGTCATCTGGGGGTGCTCATATGGACACTAAGGCTGTCTTGAACAGCTAGACCCTACCAGACGCCTGGAAATCTGAACTCGATGTTTTCACCAGATCACCTAAATCTTTTAACTGTATTGCCCTATATGAGGAATAAAGTCCTTCTTGCTCGAAGTATAGAAGATGGACTAGTTCAGTTCCCAAACCCGTCAAACCAGAGGTATGAACCTGAGATCGACATCGGACACATATGGGAGAACTGGGGCCCATGCAACCCGACTATCCCAAAACAACTTTGCACAGCATAACCACGAAGGAACTATGTTCCAAAGGACAGAACCCACAAATGGTATGACTGCCAGAAGGGCTGCCCAAATGAGAGATGCTCATGGTCTCACATCCATCTTTCAGCAAGTCCCGAAATTGTAAGGGAAGAAGGATACATTTACCACATGGTTGTACGACTTCAAACTGGCCGCTGATACCTACCAGATATCGGACGAACACAGAGGAAGTAAATTTTTCTAAATTCTGCAAGACGAAGCATCAACATGGTGGAAAAACCACCATGACAAAGTGTCCTCTTTCCAGGAAGCACTCCAAAGGATGATAGCAGGATTTGGCCTATGTGAGCCAGATATTATGATACTTGACAGAATCCGAAACACCAAGCAAAGAAAAGGGAAAGCAACAAATCTGTTCATCGACAGCATGATAACAAAGCTGAGATCCATGTCTAAGCCACCACCATTTGTAAGCCAATTGGAAATGGTTTACTAATCCTTGCATAGAGATATCAACTGCAAATTTTTCAGATCCCATCTGAAATCCTGGGCTGACCTACATCGCCAAGCTGAAGGAACAGAAGAATGCTGCTGGACACGGGAGAGTGGCCACTGGAACCAGTGTCAAACCCCACTCCGAAGATATCTCAAAATAAACCTTTCACACAAACAGGTAATTAAGGTCAAAAGACCTCTGGAAGCAGTGGCCAACAACCACGCAATACGGACAACACAGTCCAATAAAGGTAATACTTCTAAAACACCCTACACAACAGGGTGCAAAGGAAAAAAATTGGATAATAAATATCAGGGGAAAAAACCCTATAAAAACCAAAGTAGGAACAACCAAACTAAGAACAACCAAAATGGAAACAACCAGAATGGAAACAACTATGGAGGAATTAATACTTGAAATACAGATAATAAGTTAGGCTGTCCGGTGTGCAGTACACCTAACGTGGACAATAACACATGTCCAAAGAACTGTAAGGCAAAACTGCCCCAAGTTAACATGATACGTGTTTGGAAAGTCGATCCCACCAAGGACGAACAACCATGCACGAAACAGATCATGGACAATTGTCTCATACACGTAAATGTCACAATTAATGAGCAGAAAATTCCAGCTCTGTTGGATTCAGGGGCATCCACTTGTCTAGGTGTTGACCCAATGTCCCATTGTGAAAACAAATTGTATTATACAGCATGTGGATCAAAATCCACAAAGCAAAGAAGTCTTCATCATTGATGTTCCCATACGTCTCGGAAATCGTACGATCCTGAATGAAGTAACTATCATTCCCTCATTCAAAGGACCTGTACTACTTCTGGGAATCAATTTTCTCGAAGAAGCTGAAATTATCATTAGTTTCGCAAACCGATCATGCTTATGAAGAACAGACCACGCCAAACCCATATTCTGGACCCAGCGAAGATCAAATAAGAAGACAAAAAGAAGAAAATCCTTTTATCGATCACATCAACCATGTGACAGTAGAAAAAATTCCGCTAAGACCTGATGAAGGATCCCACTTAGCCGAAGAACAGCAGGAATAAGTTAACCAAATGCTGGAAGAGAGCATCCAAGTATTTCAGGAGCCAATTGGTCCTGCAAGGGTATTACCCCAAACCATACAAATTAAGGAAGACGCTAAGCCTGTAGCAATACGCATTTACATCTGTTCACCTCAAAAGAGGAATATCTTGACTTTAAAAGCACAAGAATTAATTGATAAGGGTTTTTTTAAATCCATTAAGTCAGAATGGGCAGCCCCATCCTTGCTTGTTGTCAAGCCTTGGTCCAACACAGACTTTCGCATGGTCACTGACTTTCGGGCTCTGAATATAGTGACAGTTCCTTACACTTACCCATTACCAAAGATTGACGATCTAATTGCACAAATAAATGGGTAAAAGTTTATGACATCCCTGGACCTAACCAACTGCTATTGGCAGGTGCCGATAGTAGAATCTTCACAGAAGTATTTTACAACTGTCACTCCATTGGGTACCTTCTGTTATACCAGAATGCGTATGGATGCCAGAAATTCAGCAGCTCACTGCCAACGAGTAGTGGACACACTGCTGAAGTTGCTACCAGGGATTGTAGTGATAGTTTACTAAGACGATCTCCTGATTGTAAGCGACACGTTTGAAAGTCACCTTGAAGATGTCAGAAGAGTAATCGAATGCATCAACGAACACAACTTTGGCCTTAAGCAAACAAAATGACATTTTTTCGGGGATTCAGTGAAGTTTCTGGGACACATTATCTCTCCGAGTGGTGTAAGGCCAAATAAAGAAAAAGTTGTGGAAATCCTAGAATTGCCATACCCATCCAACATCAAGTAGTTACGCTCATTTCTAGTGGAATCGCCATGCCACATTATCAGCTGTTGAAGAAAGATGTCATGTTTATCATGGATGAGAAGTGCAAAGAAGCCATTGGCAAGTTGAAGAAACACTTAAGCACTGCACCAGTCTTGGCGCAGCCTGACTTTAAAAAGGGATTCACTCATACACAGACGCTAGCCTAGATGCAATGGGCGCTGTGTTAGGACAAGGAGATGGGGATGAATTCAGGGTCTTTAAATACGCTTTAAAGTCCTTTTCCCAAGCTCAGTCCAATTACTCAACTACTGAGTGGGAAGCGTTGGCAGTCCTATGGGCAGTCCAACATTTTTGAGGCTATATTGATGGATTAACATTTGTTGTCCATACAGATCCTACCCCTTTACGCTCAATTTTGGCAACAAAAGCACCAAGAGGATGCATCGCAAGATGGGTGATGGAGATGAACAGTATGTATTCGACATCAAATACGACCCTGGGAAACTGAATGCACTGGCCAACATGCTGTCGAAAAGTTTGGAGAAAATCGAACCTGTGGTACTCATCCACCTATTCATAGAGGATGAGCAACCCACAACTGTGCCAGATTACAGGCAACTGCAAATGTCTGATCCAGAATGTGCTAAAATGATACAAGCACTGGAAGAAATTGGTCACTCAACCAGCATGGAAGCGAAAACATTCATAGATAGAGGATGCCAGATCAACTCTGGAGTACTTTGATCCACAACTGTCGAAAATTGATGACGAAGAACCTCGAATCCTCGTCCCAGAAATTCTATGGAAAAGAGTGATCCAGTGGAACTATTGCCTCCCAGAGGCGGGTCAACTTGGTATTCAAGGCACAGTGGTAAGAATAACCTACAAATATTATTGGCAGGGATTGAGGCAAAATCTCAAAGAGCATATTGCTCAATGTTCAGAGTGTTTAAAATATAAACCTCTAAATTACCCCGACACAACACCAATATCATCACCACCAATACCGCCAAGATTCGAAGCAGTGGCAATCGATCTTGTCGGGCTGATGCCTAAAACAGCGCAAGGAATTACATTCATCTTTTCGGTGAGCAATATTATGACTGGTTATGTGGAACTATTTCCCATCTCCAATTCTTGGGACGAAACTGACGCTTGCGCGTTTATAGAGGAAATCTGCCTGAGATATGGCACGCCTCGATTAGTACGATGTGCTAATGGTCCACAATTTGTTTCTCACATCATGGAGAATACAGCAAAAGCACTAAAGTTTAAAATGTAATTTATTGCGAAGTATCACCCACAAGCTAACCCAGTCGAAAAAAGACATAGGGAATTAAAGACAAAATTGTCAATTGCTGTAGACTCCTACCATAAAACATGGAAAAAACACCTTGCTGCGGTAAAATGGGCGATGAACACCAACGTCAATGCAAACGCGAGATTTTCATCTTTTTTTCTTATGTTTAAAAGAGCCCCTAGGTCCCCACGTGATAATATATTACCGTTCAGTGATTGCTGCGCTGATAAAAGCTTTGTGAGACACTCATTTGGAGAGTTTCTCGAAGAATTATCAGGTACGTTGCAAGACTCAAAGGACCACCTGGCACAAGCACAGGTTGAAAGAAGGAGAAAACAATCTGAAAGCGTCCATGCCCTCATTCCAAATAAGAGACAAAGTTCTTATTAAGATCCGTTCCCTAAGGTGCGCGGTACGCAACATTACCGCCAAATTTGCGCCAAAAAGGGATGGTGCGTTCGCAATTACAGGAATTAAAAGTCCAACTACTTTTCAAGTTACGGATGCATTCCAAGGGACATATAAAGGCATGCATAATGCCAAAGATCTAAAACACTTAGATATGCCAGAGGATGAAATGCCCTACCTGATCCCAAAATTTGTGAAAGCACGTCCAGGACGTAAGCCTAAGGTTGTCATTGACAAACCTAAAACAAACGCAAAAGTTGATGGACTCCCATCAAAAGGCCTAAAACCAACAACAGAATTTGCTCCCGAAGTTCTGCAAAGCAACGATCGACTTTTAAAGTCAATTGGCTTTTATTCCAAAAATACTACGGACCAAGAAGCCGAAGAAATGCAAACCACACAGTCTGCAATGGAGAATAGAACTAATGAAGAGAATGAAAATACGGACTTTAGAACTCACATTATCACCAAAAGTAGTAGCACCAGGCGGTTACTGGCACGCTTTCAAGCCGTGGTAATGCACGATCTGACAGATGCCATAAAAAATGTCTGGCTGAAATCAGACAACGTATTGTCTTCAAATTCTGGGAGTATGTTCGTGAATATGGAATGCAACAAATGTATCACGAACCAGATGACCAAGTATTAAATTACAAGAGCACGTTCGCGACCATTTCGCACTTTGAAGAATTAAACCTCTTAAACTTCCATTATCCGAACTGCCAAAATGCCCCAAGGAGACTTTTTTATAAAGATGCCACAGCGGTGCAAATTCTGTACAACAAAGGTTGGGACAGAATTATGGCTCATATCTACAATGATATTTTAACACTGGTTTTTTATAATAATGGTTTAATAGAATCTGAAAAGGATCTTATAGTAGAGTATTTAGGCTACGCAACACTTCCGAGTCAACCGGTAAAAGTTAACGGTTTCATGTGGGTGGAGTCGAACGCTTTCACACTTCCGTAGGAACAAAACTTTCCCATGTGCGGTGCGATTAAAGAAATCCGATACCCCAAAACAAACGGCCCATCAATTGCCCCAGGTCGTCATGTGACGACATCTGGGCATCCCAATGTGTACTTAATACACATTGGGACCCATAAACTGTCTCTTTTGATCGAAGCTAACCAAGAAGAACAGTTCTAGCTCGATAAGAAGATAGTTTTTGAGATGGACAAAAATACCGAAACAACCACGGGAGCTATTGAAGAACAGCCAGGACCGTCCAGACATGCTAACTTCCTCAGAAGAAATTTAAGTGATCCAGATAACTTATCCGGACTTGCAGATTGAAAATGTTCAGCCATTACGTAATACATCAATTACAGAATTCCAAGAACATTTTCAGGATTTACAACGTCGTGCTAATGATTATCACGGCGTTTGTGAAGACAGAAGTACGTTACACGAAAGAGCCCGCCAAACACTTAATGAACAAGAACGTTTGGATCCAGGTTGGACAACTCATGTCCACCCGGACACCGAACCCTGACAGTGCGATCTCTTTAGGAACTAATATACGAGGTATTTTAGAAAATGCCAGAAAATCCTGGACCAAGGCGAACCAAGCACTCATTAAGTGCTCTACAACGGACCCAAATGTCCGAAGACAGTTCTGAGGAACACATCTAGTAGAAGCAAGAAAGTCCTCTGCCGAAGATGCAGCTTACTGCAGTAAGTGTGCTATATATGAAGTTAGTATGTGCAAAATGGTTAACGCTAGGGCCGACAGATCCAAAAAGGACCTGAAAGAAGTACGCGGCGCCTGTGAAGAACTCAAAATTCTTCATCAGCCACTGCTGACACACTGTGAAAGGGACTCTAGTACAACCCGTCCAGTGACAGGCAAGGACACGCAGCAGTGTGAAGAAATAAGCCCACTGTTATTCACCAGTGGCTTACCAGTAGCCTAGGCTACAAATTTGGAGGAGAGCATGGGCGATTTTCTACAGGAAGTCCAACATGCACACATTGAACTGCCACTGGCAACCGAAGAATCAGCCTGCCAAAGCACGTCCACACTCATTCTCACACATGAGATGGGTCTACCTCAGATAAAGCTGAGAACGCCTCCACCACTTCTTTCTAGGGAACCATCACCAGCCCCTAATCCACCGATGGAATCACCAGAAGTCAGTATTATGTAGCGAACCACCTGTCGTGCCTAACCAAAATGCAAGTGTCGCCACGACGGCCTTACCGCCGAAGAACGTTATGTCTGCACCGTTAAAGATGATTACTCAAGCAAGGACCGCCATGACATCGTCGATAATAACCTTGATACAAGCACCATATCTTATTCTTAAGTGAGTCAATAAGGACCTGCAACAAAGGGGTCTCTCCCCAGTTGCTAAAGTCTCGTCGACAGAACCTGTGGCTATAGTTCCACAACGTACTACGGCCAGGATGAAGACCGCTACAGTGGTCAAGAAGCCTAAGCAGAAGAAGCCAATCAGCTTCCAGCTGTGATAAGCCAAAAAAGAAAACTGAAAAAAACAGTGTCACACACCAGAAGTACTGGAAAATTGCGCGACACCGGACAACAGGCCAGGAAACGCCTCTCCACAGCCGTCCACTTCAAAAGATTCATCAAGTACACCAGCGAAGAAACAAAAACAAGGACACGAGTCTCACTCGTCAGCAGGGACATCACCCACAGCTGGTGAAAGCTACCTCCAGATGTCACTCCCCAAAACCAAATCTAAGAAGATGTGTCGGGGAAAGTATAGTGACACCCTGAAAATAGATTTTGTGATAGTGCAGAAGTTCATGCACCCTACCAGCACTACGCTGGAAGATCCTTAGGCGCTGAAGGAGTGTGTGAAAAATGCGCGTAGTATGCAGTGGTGCCACCAAGAGACACGTATGTTGTCCCGAAGCATAGTGACCTGGAGTACTTAGCATGGACCAGGCTAACCAAGTACCCTCGCCCCGGCAATGGTCAATAATGATGCTATTGGTGTTTGCACAAGCCTTAAGCACATGGAAATTTGTTTCCACTGGGACGGCGCTTACCTAATCTCACCATCAAGACGGGTCACAAATACATTAAGACGTCCCAAATGCATCATAAACAGCGAGATGGTGAATGTCATAAATGTCATGCTCATCCGCTACATGAGACGCCCAGAGCAACGAGGCGAGTAAACCACTCGATTGAAGACAATGGCAGAGGACTCCATTGCAGACAATTACAGCGATGTCCAAGGATTGTAATTATGCAACTACTACTGTGATATGTAAATCTCTCAAACATTTGTATTTGTCCTTGTACAATCTGTCAACTGTCACATTACCATTTTTTTTTTAATTTTACAAGATGTAAATTTTGCGAGGAATAAACCTCTGTTGTGTTCAAATTAACGAGCAAGAGTGTATGTCTTTAGTTAAACGTTCCGCTATTCAAAAAATTAAATTTTCGGTGCTGTACCTTTTAAAAATACCGATAGATCCTAGGATATCTATCTATTTGGGAGGGCTTGCGGCAACACCAAAGAAATTTAACGAACGTATGGGATTTACTTACCTAGAAAGAAACAAAAAGACAAAAATTAGCATAGGGCCGATAATCCTTAACGATATTTTAATTTATCTTTTAACAATGGTCCAGTTAACAGTGGTCCACGCGAAATAAAGATAAATTTTACAAGAAAAAGAATACCACATTGATTAATTGTGTTTTATTAACCGTAATTACAACAGCTTACATATTTTCACTGCTTACTTGTCCAAATGTGGGTTTTTTCTGTGATTGAGAACCATTTTTACTTTAAAACATAAATTTAAACATGGTTTTGATTTAAAGTTATGATCATTAATTTGGGTATGCTAAGACATGTCCCACTTTACCCTGTATAACCAATTTGATTTGAATAAGGCCTTACAGCTGACCACATGCATGGCTGCATGGCTGATTAACATAAACTTTAGTTTGAAAATATAGCTGGATACACTGCAAATCAAAACATCTAATTTTTTATTTTAGTTGCAACAAAAATTAACATGGCAACAGAGTGCATGCAAAACACTATTTTCATAAAATGCATCTTAAAATCAGATGCATCTGATTTGGTTTGAATTGAATAC
>JAQGAE010004106.1:0-13319 GCA_034696685.1 Julus scandinavius
ATACACGTGTCAAAAACTTGTTTCTGGATACACGTGTCAAAAACTTGTTTCTGGATACACGTGTCAAAAACTTGTTTGTGGATACACGTGTCAAAAACTTGTTTCTGGATACATGTGTCAAAAACTTGTTTCTGGATACATGTGACAACAAACTTGTTTCTGGATGCATGTGACAAAAACCTTGTATCATGATACTTGTTGTATCGGGATATATGTGACAAAAAACTTGTATCTGGATACATGTGACAAAAACTTGTATCTGGATGTTATATCCCAAATGTTCTACCAGAAATATTACCAGAATTGTTACTAGTAAATTGTAAAAGATATTCCAATTAATATGGTACTTATGTGTACTTATGCGTCTTACAATTGATTAAATGTGATATTTAGTTTAATTTACTTGCTTTTTGGTATTTCTTTTAAATTAGTCCCAAATACGATTGATATCTAATGTGTAAATTATAATTCCCGATACAATGCTGCAAATGGTTAACAGTACATGTTCTTGGTTCGTATAGCTCAAAATACCTTGGGAATGGCAAAACTTTGGCGAAATTTGAGTAATGTAAGAAAGGAGAGTATCAAAGTTGATTCCGCCTGATTTGGTTTTTCATCTGTTGATGAAATAAGCAAACGTTGACCCGATATTTTGTCGTATACGTTCGGTTGTTTAACAGAAATTAACTTGATCGGTAATTAATGGTGGGAGAGTATGTGTACAATGTGGTTTTGGTAGCCTGAGCAACTAAATGCCAACAAAGTGGAAATAATTAAAAACTCCCTGAGCAACGAACGACGTTCACGTTTTGCTTCTGTGCTTCTGTATACATATAATACTTGAATGAACCTTTTAATGAAATCAATGGCCAGTAGCTTGGGAATGACCAGGGCTGTCCATGTCAGATTTTGTTTCGATGGACATGAATCACTTTTCATCGCGATCTAAATTGCGACTCATAATAGATAATGCTTAAGCACGAAAATTTCGCATGCGTTTTATTGTCAGTCTTGGTCGAGAGATGAATGGTCAAGCTTCGAAAATCCCTTCAGGACGATGAGTTTATTTAATAAACGCACTGACATGAATTAATGCCATTCTTTAGTGACCCTGCTATGCAATAATAGGTTTCAGGGAATTTTCGATCTTTTCATATAAGACCTTCGTGGAAAAATTAAGCTGTACTTTACATCAGATCATATTATGCTACTCCACCATATTATTGCCAAAGGACATTTTCAGTCCCTTTTCTAAAGCTGGTTGTATTATTATAAATTAATGAAAATTTTAGAGTCGATTAAGTATAATGGATCGTGGTAAAACATCAAGAATCGTGCACCAAATTTATTAGCAAGGGTTTAAACCTAAGGGTCAAATGTCACCCATCGTGATGGTGAATTTAAGGGAATTTCGGTTCACTACAGGAGCCCGGGTGTTAAAAAAACAAACATGGGCCATGCATGGCCCATATACGGCTAATTCCAAATATGGCTAGACCAGAAATTGGACACGTCTGTACATATACGTATATGGCCACATCCCTAAATGAACAGGTACATCAAGGGCCAAGTATGCCCCATCAAGGGCCAAATATGTCTCATAGATAGTTATATATGGCACATCAATGACCAAGTATGGCCCAAGTATGCCCCATCAAGGGCCAAGTATGCCCCATCAAGGGCCAAATATGGCTCATAGATAGTTATATATGGCACATCAATGACCAAGTATGGCCCAAGTATGCCCCATCAAGGGCCAAGTATGCCCTATCAAGGGCCAAATATGGCTCATAGATAGTTATATATGGCACATCAATGACCAAGTATGCCCCATCAAGGGCCAAGTATGCCCCATCAAGGGCCAAGTATGCCCCATCAAGGGCCAAATATGGCTCATAGATAGTTATATATGGCACATCAATGACCAAGTATGGCCCAAGTATGCCCCATCAAGGGCCAAATATGGCTCATAGATAGTTATTTATGGCACATCAATGACCAAGTATGGCCCATCAAGGGCCAAGTATGGCACATCAAGGGCCAAGTTTGGCACATCAAGGGCCAAGTATGGCACATCAAGGGCCAAGTATGGCACATCAAGGGCCAAGTATATGGCACATCAAGGGCCAAGTATGGCACATCAAGGGCCAAGTATGGCACATCAAGGGCCAAGTATGGCACATCAAGGGCCAAGTATGGCCCATTCATGCCAATTATGACTTTTACATGACTGTATATGGCACATCAAGGGCCAAGTATGGCCCATCCAATGCCAGATATGACTTTTGCATGGCTATATATATGGCACATCAAGGGTCAAGTATGCCCCCTCAAGGGCAAAGTATGCCCCCTCAAGGGTCAAGTTGCCCCTCAAGGGCTAAGTATGGCCCACACGTGGCTTTTTATGGCCCACACGTGTCTATGTAAATGGCCCATACGTGTATATAACTTTTACACATAGCCATATACTTGCATAATGTCATATATGAAATTTTCCCATATCCATGATATATCCGTATATGTATTTGAGGCGTAAATAATATTTTCCTCCCAGGGAGTTCTATACACATCTTGTTTATCTAACTTTTAGTGCTAGTTCAAAAGTTTGCGGCTCGTTATATGAAAATAAAAACGTGTTTTCAAATAACCAATCAGAGAGGTGAATTTCGTACGTTTCATTAGATTTAAATTAGGCTGTGCACAGACCTGGCAGCTATAAGACTTCCAGCTAGCTTAGATTTTGTTTTCTGTCTCGTTAATTAGCGAAATGTTAATGTTGCTTTAGAAATGCTTAATTTGCAAATAGATGAGTAATTACTTACCGCTGTATTTTTAATTACTCGAGATGTGAAATTAATTCAAAGTTGGCCTGCATAAGATTACTTTTTTTTTTGCTACTTGATTTTTTAAATCCACCGTAATAATCAACCTGTCGTATTTTTTATTTTTATTTCTGTGACTGGCGTCGTTATTATTAACCTTTTGATGCTAAGCAGAAATGATTATAATTTTGGATTTTTTTGTCTTTATTACTGAGAAAAATGTGCGATTTGCACACGAACTGTCATCCTTATTCTGCATATGGGCAAGCAAAACTAATTATGAAACTAGGAATTTTTAAACGTAGACTGGTAAAAGCATGCCGACAACTGTCTATTTCCTTTTATAAGTTACAACTTCGTGGAAGCTTTCTAAAATCTGAATCTATTGTACTCAGTCTATCGATTTATTTTAATTAAAAATACCTTCTAAAGGCATATAGACGAAAATTACCGAGTTTTGTAAATGAAAAATAGATAGTTAATTATGAGAATCCGTGAAAATGCTCATTAGCAAAATTTATTTGAATTGCTGATTTCAGCTTCTGTTTTTCTCCTCTAAGTTAGTTTCAAGTTTTTGCCAATATGTTAAGGCAAAAAAATAACTGTTTTTTTATACAAAGTTTTGTGAGCATATGGAAGACATTAGTGCTCGTTTTAATCTTCCTTGCTTAATGTTAATAGTAATTATATATACAATTGTATATACAGATAAATCTCAAATGCATATTTTAATTATACTACCGATCGATACATTATCAAATTTGTTTTTTGGGTAATGCAAAATAATGCTATAAATGTAGGCTTTTTGGTTGGTTGTAAAAAACTTTAAAAAAATTCTTGATAATTGCCAAGTGTATTAACAGACTGTTGTAGCTTAAAATTCTTCATCGACTCCATGTATGAACATATACATTTTACAAGTTATAGGTATATATTTACAATACATGGGTGGATCAGAAATTAAGCACATCTAGCATAACATTTATCATGTCAGAAATTGGACGTAAAGTATACTTTCTGATATGAATTTCAATATAAACATTGTACTTTTACAGTATATTTAGCAATAATCTAAAGAAGTTCATCCTTTGTTCCATACATGAACATAAAACGCCATGTACAGGGTGGGCCCATAAAAAGTAAGCCAAATTTAAAAAATCATAAAACGGTTATTTGTTAATGGAATTTATTGAAAATTTGTACATGTGTACTTAAATAGGATACAAAAAAATTCCATATTTCAATTTGAGTTCAAAGTTAGCACCTTTTTCTGGAAAAGGTTTCAAAAATTGCCTAGCACTGTAATTTTTCGTTTTACGCAAAAAACTTATCGCGGTTCATCTTCTTCAGTGAACGCCATTTTCAAAGACAAATTCGAATGATTACGTCATTAAAAAAGAACGTGAACGAGGGCAATTCGAAAGAAAAATTTGTACAAATTTGTATTAAATTCCATTAACAAATAACCTTTTTATGATTTTTATAAAGTTGGCTTACTTTTTATTGGCCCACCCTGTATAACCGATTAACCGTAAATGTCTTTAGACATGCATAGAAAAGGAGTATGCAGGGTGGCCCCAAAATAATAGGAACTTTTTTTCATAAATTCATAACTTTTTTGATTTTGAATCTAAGCAAATCCAATTTTGCACAAATATAGGCAACAAACTTACGTTTTATTGTGGCCACCAAATTATCCATACCTATACATAGCTATACATGTAATATGGATCGTGTATGTATAAATATATAGCTATTATGCCCGTGACGTTTTGTATATGAAATTCAAAAAAACTATCTTGAAAAATGTGTAGAGGCAATCTTAAACGTGAATGCCATTCGATATAAATTTGATTCCGCAATTAAAGTGCAGCAATTCTTGCGTCATTGTCTACGATTGGACCCGAATTGAACGTAGAAGAATGAAGGAAATTAGATGAAAGGGGGAATAGTTTATTGACAATGTCGTCTAATAGAAAGTGGAATTAATGCTCGAATAGCTTCGTCTATTGCTCGGAAGATATTAGACAATTTAGATGCAGCCAAAGCACAAACGTTGAGCTTTAAGCACCGTGTCTATTTCAATTGAGCTCAGGCTCATCTCTGGCTTAGTCAACCCATAGCCAGATATTTAGTTCATATCTTTATTTTGCCCATTCACGTCTAAAATAGAAATAGATGGTTCCCGCACTTCTATCTATCCAGTTCATCTTATGCAACTCTTTTCCACCGCTCTCCTACATTTCTATATATGAGCGATTTTCCTTTTGTCTCTGCCTAAATATCCGCGGGGATTTCCTACTTTCATATACAAAGCCTTGTTTGCCTATAGAAAAATTGTCACAATTGATTCGTTTGATATTTAGACAACCCACTAAGGAAGCTGTTTTCTACACGCATTACGATGGAAACTTGCTTCTTAAAAGTTTCCGGCAAAATAAGACCAGCTAATGCATCTACAGTGGTTCACAGAAATCAACACAGCTGCTACTTTTAAAAAACTACTTTATATGTGATCCTGATATCCTTATTTTTAAATGAAAGTTCACCTAAATTAGGATATCATCAAGATACACCTGGGTGGAAAAATCAAACATAACTTATGCATGGATATGTAACTGCATGTATGACCCATGTGTATGACCATATTAGTGCATGCATGACCCATGTATGACAATAAAAGTGCATGTATGACCCATGTAAATGCATTTATGACCCATGTGTGGCTTTTTAAGTGCGGATATGGCCTATGTATGACTCTTGTATGGCCATATAAGTGCATGTATGACCCATGTAAATGTATGTATGACCCATGTGTGATTTTTTAAGTGCAGATATTGGCTATGTACGACTCATGTATGGCCATATAAGTGCATGTATGACCCATGTAAATGCATTTATGACCCATGTGTGGCTTTTTAAGTGCGGATATGGCCTATGTATGACTCATGTATGGCCATATAAGTGCATGTATGACCCATGTATGACCCATGTGTGGCTTTTTAAATGCAGATATGGCCTATGTATGACTCATGTATGGCCATATAAGTGCATGTATGACCCATGTAAATGCATGTATGACCCATGTGTGGCTTTTTAAGTGCAGATATGGCCTATGTACGACTCATGTATGGCCATATAAGTGCATGTATGGCCATGTAAATGCATGTATGACCCATGTTTGGCTTTTTAAGTGCAGATATGGCCTATGTATGACTCATGTATGGCCATATAAGTGCATGTATGACCCATGTAAATGCATGTATGACCCATGTGTGGCTTTTTAAGTGCAGATATGGCCTATGCATGACTCATGTAAGGCCATATAAGTGCATGTATGACCCATGTATGGCCATGGCAATGCATCATGTATGACCCATGTGTGGCTTTTTAAGTGCAGATATGGCCTATATATGACTCATGTATGGCTATAAAAGTGCATGCATGGCTCATGCAAGGCCAAATTAGTGCATGCATGCCCATGTATGGCCATATACATGACTTTATATGGCTTATACGTGGCGTTTCCACCCAGGCATATTTAGTAAATAACGTCTGAATAGTTTTATCTACGGTGTTGGTGAAGTCAATTGTTTTATCATTTAAATGTACTAATTTGAAGGCAGATGAATCACAGGTGCATTGGCAGATTAATTGCATGTACTCTAATTATCTTTCATGTATGTGCATCAATTACATCTTTATCATTTGGAAGACTTCGAATGTTCATACATTTCAGAAACTCAAATCTAGCTAGGTTAGAGGTTTTCTTTGTACATGTGGACTTCAAATTTCACTAGATGCGAATTGCTTTCTCTATCAACCTTTTTGACATACATGCACCGTATTTAAAATGTCATTTGAATCAAAGGCAAGCAGGAAATGCCAAGATTTGTCTGTCATATCGTGTACCTCCAGCTCATTTCCAGGTGTTTTCATTAACAAGTCAATCATATATGCTTCTCTATGAAAACGTCTGTCTACTAAATTATGATCCAGTATCGGTAACATACAAGTCTCTTCCTGCAAAACCCCGTTTAAGACATTCAGAGTAATAAAATCATCTAAAGATGAAGCATTTAGGTAATTGGTTTACTATTTTACTATCAGAGCTATATACATCATGGTCGCACCACCATGCAAAATCATCCGAATAATATCCATTTTGGGACCCAACTTTATAGAATTTTTCAAGAAAACTTGTTATGCTTATAGAAATTTACATCTTGCTTGCCCTGTTGGAAAACTCATGTAGAGGCCATGTATGGAAAATTGCTCCATATGGCTATTTGTACATGTATGTAAAGATATTTGTGCGTATTTAAATACGATAGTGAATATTGTGATCGAAAGCTCCTGGTTGTGAATTCCAAATATTCTTACCTTTAAATGTTCTTGACACATGTCTGAAGCTAACTTCACTTTTAAAAACATTTATTCGTGCTAAATTTTCAGATAAGCAATACAAGAACTAAGCAGAAACGTCGCAACTTTCAAAAACGATCTTTTTAACTCAGGAAAAGAACAGTCAAACATAGAATTCTGGAATTTAAAACATCAAAATAGAAAGAAGAACTTTTGCACGTGCAACCTTCACGTGCTCCTGCACATGCAAAAGTTCTAAACCACATTAAACAACAAATTCCAGCAACAGTGAGGAGTGTACATACTTGTATATGGCGTGTAAATCGAATTTGTGCCATAGGGAAGAGTGGGTAGGAATGGGACGCAGGAGGAATGGGGCAATCTGCCAGGTCCTTTTAATCTTAGGGTGTGTTTGAGTCAAATACCTAGTGGCAGAAGGATTAGGACACAATAGTGCAGGAGGAATGGGACACTTCCTGTTGCTGGAATTTAACGCATTTTTGCTTTTAGAACTTTAGCACGTGCAGGAAGTCGCACGTGCAACACTTTTTTTGTTCGATGATAGAGCTGATGATTTTGTGTTGATGAGATTTGCTGAGAAAAATAATGTGGGTATGAACTCGAAGAAGCTGAAATTTGTTTTTTTGTAAAGAAAGGAGAATACCGTGAGTTTTAAATTTACTGATACACGAGTCATAAACATGGTTACAAAAGTTTATGTCATTCTGAAGCTTCCCCATCCTTTTCTGTGTGGAGGAAAATCAAAATTGCGGGAAATCTACACATTTTGCATCGATGTTAGTTCATTTTCAATAGTTCGTTATTTTTCGTGAAAAAAATCCTGCTAAAAGGTAAAGTGTGTTCCTATTATTGCAAATAAATCAAAAAAAAAAATTTAGTTTGGTAAAATCCTTTGTATTTTCGTTTTAAAAGCAGTGTCCCATTCCTCCTGCGTGCAGGAGGAAAGGGACAATATGGAGAGAAGTTTTATTTCAATTGTTTTTCTTATTTTAGTAATAAGAAAATATTTTAAACACTGTGCACAATAGTATAAAGTAAATTTGTGAATAAAAATTGTTATGTTTTATGGTTTGTATATTATTTAAAAAATAAAATGGTGAAAAATGGCCCCTCCCCCACTCTTCGATCCCTATATGGTAAAACTTGCCTATAGGAAGTTTTATGTGGCCTATATACTGATATTTCCAAAATGGTCCATCGATGGCTAACTAAGATACTTATCTATCACATGGAGTATGGGGCTCGGTCCACCTGGCATTTGGTATTAGTAATTTTGGATTGTTTGGTAATTTGTAATAGATACGAAGAGAGGAAGGAGCACGGTCGAGGCCGATATTTAGAGGAACTATCATGGCATTTAGTATTTCTACTCTGGTATACTTAATTGTGAAAGGCCAATTTTATGTTAGGAATAATAGAGTATTAATATTTTCCTCGAGTAGGTCTTTGATATCGAGAAGCTTCGATTCAAACAAATGAAATCCATCGTGAGATGAAACATTCGGGCAATTATTATAGAATCAAAGCCTGTCTGCTAACGGATTGATATCCTCTATTCCTGTTAGGTTTCTTCCTATTTGCTTAGCCTTAGTTTCTGTTTGAAAAACAATTAAGCTGAAATGTAGTGGGATGTATGCTCTCGTGTTACACACAAGCAATCGTATATACCTCGCTATTGGAATTCTTGTTAGATTTTTTTTTGTTTATTCTCTGAAACCATGGTTTCTGGATGATTTCTTCCGGATTGCTGCATTCGTACGGGATGATGATGATAAAGTGTTTTCGTCTCTCTTTTATGTATTTTTTTTTCCTCCCGCTGGAGTCCATTATTGCTTCGCAATACCGCTTTGGTCGATTTTCTGTCATTTTCAACAAACAAAGTGAATTCCATAAACAAGTATTCCCGCTTATCAAATAGCGGCCGTCTCCCTTTGAGCACTAGCCTATATCATACATAACATTCATTGAAAATGTAGTCTCAATTGCGTTTTTTTCTTTATACCTGCAATTTTATGATCCTTTAATAATGCGACCCGCCATTTTAAGACAACATTCGCGTTTCTCATTCATTTTTTTTTTTTTTTTTTGCTCCTCGGCAATTCCGTTGCTCATTTTTACCACTGAAATAATGTATTCTGAAACTTCATATCCTCGAGAGAAAGACATGTAGTAAATATTTTAAGTCATGGCAGATTACAATTCTATCTTGTGTAAGAGGTACATGAAGTTTTACTTCGTTCTGTGAATCCCAATCACACGTATGAAATGTTGTAAATTTATTTTCAGAAAATAAAGTAAAAAAAAGTTGTAATTCATTGGTACAAGATATCGGAGTTGTAACAATAAATTTCTGAATAATTCCATAAACTTGTGACATTTTTTTCAAATATGGAGCTATTCAAAAAGGACGTCCTCAAGAGGTGGTAAGAGGAGGAATTCTGCTGGCATGTGGACGGGGGAGATGGTATGTACTAATGATGGTATTTTTTCAGTTTTTGGCTTTTTTGTTTATTTAAGTTTTATACGTCAGTGAAAGGGGAATTGGACACCAGAAAAAATGTCTCCAGACCTAGACGTGCCCTATCCTTTTCAATGGGTAAATTTGCAAACAAAAACAAAGACATTAAATAAAAATAAAAATTGTTTAAAACAGCTTGATAAATCAGCAAGTTCATTCGCTTGTCGTTTTTCACTTTAAAATTGTAGATTTTTTGAAATTAATAAACAAGTTTGAAAAATGGCCTTTATTTAAAATTTGCACACGCTGCCAGCAGGTGGCAGCATGAGATAGGCAAGTTTTGAGTGCAAAAATTCAAATAATTTAAATTAAAAGAATGTACTATTTTAAAGTGAAAAACGACAAGTTATTTTAAACAATTTTTATTTTTGTTTATTCTCTTTTTGTTTGGCTGTGAGTGTCGTTGCAAATTTACCCATTGAAAAGGATAGGGTTTCAAACCCCGTTAACACCATATTCACTAAAACTTTGCACTTTTTTGGTAGCACACATGGTTTTGGCCAGTTCGTAAATCGAATTGTTCGTAAATAGAGAAGTTCGTAAATCGAGGTTCGCTGTATGTTTTCCACCAGGGTTTTGAAGTCAGTATTTAGAAAAATTGAAGAGACAATGCAGTAGATTTTCTGTATTTGATGTTCTCACTAAGCTATCTTACCGTGATATTATGCACTTAGTGTGTTTGGCTTTTATCACGATGCCATGTTCTCCAGCTATCTTGATGGCTCCTCAGCTACATTTATTGGTTTCTTGTATAGGTTTTCTGGCTGTTGTATTTTCTGCTGAAATTATCATTTGCCCCAATCACCTAAATGCCAGTGCATCGGGCCAAAGAGCATCTCTAGTTAATTAACGATGACGATTGAAGCTGAATTAGGGCTTTCAAGGAGGAGAATAATTCACTTGAATTTATTTGCTCTACCCCTGCAGCGCTAATCCCCGAAACCCTCGTGCGAAGATGTAACCGAGCCAACGAAAATCCCGTAAATTCACATACTAATCTTTAAGTTACAGGTGCAATTATTTCTCTTTCATCCACATTGACGCAAAGCCACCCGAAGAAATCTTACTTCTTTCACCTGAACAACAGTTGACCAATGATGTATGGGAGCTGCCATTTCTGGCTTTGTTTTTAAGCCAATCAGTGCCCTCGTGCATATGTACCTTGTTAGCAGTCAGGGGGAGCCAGTGGCGATCTACAAATCCTGTTCAATTGCATTACAAATGAAAATCCCTTTATATTTATAGCATAAAGTTGGTTTGCTGACACCAGATGGCGCAGCATGAATACACTGTTGCCATAAAACAGTGCAAGTACATTTTATTTTTGAATAAATAGTAAAAGTATGCTAGATTATATAGTGGAACCTAGGTTTAAGAACGTCACTGTTTACGAACAAGTCGGTTGTTTCGCTTTACGAACAAGTCGGTTGTTTCGCTTTACGAACGATGCTTCAGTTTGCGAACATATTTTTCTGGACCACCAATCAAAGGTCCGAGTTTCTGCAATTGTTTTACTAGTTTCAGCAGAACATCTTTGTTACTAATAAGTTAAACTAAATGCAGGTAACATCACTAAATAAACCCCTCTAAACGAATACATTCCTCTAAACTAAAAAACCCTCTAAACTAATTAACCCCTCTAAACTAAAAACTCCTCTAAACCAATAAACCCCTATATTCTAATAAACCCCTCTAAACCTAATCTCAGTTCTGTTATTTTCCTTTTGGCAGTACACATTTTCAAACTTACGTTATGTCTGAAGGTTGTTCAAAATTAAAAACAAGGATAAATTAATATATTGACTATCTTTATTTACATTTTATCGATCTGGAATATCATGCATGGTTGATGTAATCGGTATAACTTGCATCCTTAATTGATATTTATAAACTGTAGCCATGTAGCCTTGGAACTTCAAAAGCATGGCTGATGCAAATCAATTTGTTGAAGGTTCATTATTTTTAAGTATGCCTCGCAACCTGACATAGTACATAATATCGATGAATTTGATCTATGCTAACTGTTTTAAGTGAAGTATACTGCTCTATGGCGCAGTAATACATTCCCATAAAATGGTAATAATATCAGAGTATTTTTCAGTAAATCTGATTTTTTTTCTCTCCTTAGGCTTAGTAAACTATGGTTATGGCCTCTGCAGAGCGAATGGTTTCTAGGTGTGACTTGAAACTTTTTTATAGTTGCTCGCCCCATTTCCCACTAACTGTAATATCAAATCGATGCGATTTCTGATAGGCATTTTTCACCCATTCGCATGCACATCGGGCAACATAAAATTTCCAAATTTGGATAAATTTATGCTCATGCAACGCGTGTGCATCCAACCTTTGAAAAATGGGTATGAATAACAAACTACTTCACCTACAAGTTAATAATAATCGGACAAGGCTTTTTTTCTGTGAAATCTTCCGAAACGAATTTCATTTATTTCATGGATTTTATGCTATAAGTTAAGAGTAGCATTTTGCAAAATCGGTCGAACCTCCTTGACTTGTACTCTCCTGTACTATGAAAATGGCAGTGGACATGTTAGATTTACTTCGGGACACCCTGTAGATTTAATCACACATTTTGATATGAATAAATAATACGTATTGTTTCAAATATGCATATTTGTTGAAATATTGAAAGCAGCTTCAATGTTTCACCCCGCAAATATATTCAATAATTTATTCGATTAAATATAGCAACTGGTGCACGCGCTGATTTACTGTTCTTAAAGTGGCACATGCAGCGTCGCACATGCATATTCGCACGTGCATTTGTTCCAAGTGATCCAATATACATATGTTCCAAAGTTTAGAACGGTTTTTTCTTTATTCTGTTCTGGATTTCAATAAAAATTGTCGGTTTATCAAGAAATTCTTAAGCTTTCGGGGTTTCATTTGATATTTCTCAACATTAGTGCGGACTTACCAGTTGCAATTTCCACCAGGAATATGGGGCATTTGCCAGTTAGGCTCTTGCACAACAGCAATCATGTTAACTATGACACGACAGATATCAATCAGTGCTGGTGACAGTACATACATGTTAGGTAAGACAATTTTAAACATCAACTTTAACATTATTTTTAGTTTAGTTATCATTAATGTTAAACTTTACAGTAATACATTTTCAGTGAAAAAATCATTTATAGATCATGTATGGCATCCATGCCAGGTTTATGGCATGGTTATAGCCATTATTTACCCATATTTAGCTATACATTTATACATGGCTATTTGTACATTAAAGCATCTGTTCATGCATATACTGTGTCCCAAAAATAACATTCCCAAAGAAAATAAATCAGAACTTCGTGAAAAATGATTGGATTAAAATGAATATTTGAAGTTAAATACTTTAATTAATAGACATTCAAATTTAGCGTGCATACCTGGCGCTGCATGTTAGCTTTATTTTTATTTCCGGTATGTCCTTCATCGAGATAATAAATGGCGTTTATTCAGGAAGATCGTATTGCGATAAAAATTTTGCATGAAAACAAACAATAAGGTGCAAAAAGATTACTGAAAGAGTTTCCAGAAAAGGGATGGACTCTCGGTGGACTTCATTCACTTTTAAAAAAGAT
>JAQGAE010004107.1:0-13319 GCA_034696685.1 Julus scandinavius
ATCTCTTTTTGTTTGGCTGTAATTGTGTTTTAAAATTTCACCCATTGAAAGTGATAGGGTTGTGATCCAGCTTAATGAATTATGTATGCCATCGTCAAATCATGGTTCCGAAAGGCTACATGCCAAGTTATACAAAACAAATTCTAATTTTTTAGGTTTCTTCGACCCGAAACGGCACAAGGTATTTTCACCAATTTCAAGAGGCTTTTAGATTTCAACCAGGGCAAACTTCCTTTTGCAGCTGCCCAAATCGGCAATGCCTTCCGAAACGAAATCTCCCCCCGATCTGGCTTAATCAGAGTACGGTATGTGCCGCCGATTCAACAAAACGCTTTCCTCAAATTTGTTTTTCTGCATGCTATTTCACGGTTTCTTCCATTCATTCCGATAGGGAATTCACCATGGCCGAAATCGAGCACTTTGTGGACCCATCCAACAAAGATCATCCCAAGTTCGATAATGTCCGAAACATCGAACTGCTGCTGTACTCTGCTTGCAATCAAATGGAAGGCCAGCCGCCTCAAAAACTGACTGTCGGAGAAGCCGTTGATAAGGTAAAATGGCCGAAAACTCTGGTTTCGGGCTCCAGTAAATCGCCGCATGTCTGTTTTACAACTTCGCGATTTATTTTTTTTATAGAAATTGATCGCCAATCAGACACTGGCTTATTTCATTGCGAGGATTTATATTTTCCTAATCAAAATGGGTGTGAACGAATCGAGGGTGCGTTTCAGGCAGCATATGGACAATGAAATGGCCCACTACGCTTGCGATTGCTGGGACGCAGAATGCAAGACATCTTACGTGAGTTCAGTTGTCCTTTCCGCCAAACAATATCGTTTTCAAGCAAACTGATAAAGCGGATTTTATCGTTTGTCAGGGGTGGATAGAGTGCGTAGGGTGTGCCGATCGGTCCTGTTTCGATTTGACTCAGCACAGCAAAGTAACGGGAGTTCGTTTAGCTGCGGAGAAGTTGCTTCCAGAACCCATATCCTTTTAGAAATTCGATTTCCAGGATGCTTTACCAAAGATTGACCGTGACATCAATTATCAAAATCGTCCTTAACCGTTACTCGTACAAGACTGTGGACGTGGTGGAAGTGCAGCCAAACAAAAGCGTGATCGGTAAAATATTCAAAAAGGATGCAAAAGTGGTGTCAGAATCTTTGGCGGCGCTCGACAACGAGGCTGCAAACAAGGTGGAAAAACAGTTGGCAGAAAGCAGGTATGCGGAATGAACGATGCGAGTGTACTGCAAAAAATGTAAACAAGCAAATTAATATTTTGAGCATTTCAGCGAATACGTGTTGAAGGTGGATGGACAAGAATTTAAATTGACTAAAGACATGATTGCTGTTAAGAAATACCAAAAAACCGTCCATGGCAAGTGATTTTTGTACCTTAGTTACATAACGGATGACCAAAAATCTTAATACCTCAGAATTATTCATAAATTCGGTCTTTATTTTACAGTGGAAGAAGTAATTCCAAATGTGATCGAGCCGTCGTTTGGCATTGGACGTATTATGTACGCCATTTTTGAACATTCGTTCAAAATGAGAGATGGCGATGAACGGAGAACAGTAAGCTCCGTTTTGCGTAATTTACTGTATTCCTGACGAGAAAATGCAGAATTTTGACTGTTATTCATTTGCATTGCAGTATTTCTCATTCCCACCAGCGATTGCACCAATGAAATGCTCGGTCCTTCCTCTTAGTGGCAATGCAGAATTTAAGCCTTTTGTCCAAAAACTCTGTAAGATCATTTGCATTTCTTAAAATAATACATGCGCATGTGTGGCTTCTAGATAGTTGCATTTGAAAAGTGAAAACTATTGACCTACCACCTTATTAGTTAATTTTTCATAAAACTTCATAGCCCAAGAACTGACCAAGTTGGAGGTGGGGCACATGGTGGACGACAGCAGCGTGTCCATCGGCCGGCGTTACGCCCGCACCGACGAACTTGCCATTCCATTTGGCATCACCATCGATTTTGACACTCTGAAGGAACCTCATACGGCAACACTGAGAGAAAGGGATTCGATGCTGCAGATCCGAGTGCCGGTACGTAGAATCTTGTTGAATCTATGCACAAAATTGAAATTCAACGACTTTAAATATTCTTTGCATGCTGATTTGTGATATGTAAAACAGATTTCATCAATGATAACCTTACTTTTCAGATTGATAATATTCCAAAAATAGTACACAGATTAGCTGCTGGCAAGCTAACTTGGGAGCAAGTGGAAAAGGATTACCCACGCTTCGAACAACAAGATGCAACTAATGCTTCATAATACGAACAAGAAACAATATGGCATCTCCGAAACAAAGCTTTAAAACGAATCCTGTGTGCTACTTATAATGCGGCAAACCTAATTTATTTTTATTTTCTTCATAAACAGCATGTTTCTGATGCATGCCTCATTATGAATTTCAAATTGGATTTTCAGATTTTATATTCAAGCATGGGATTGTGTAGTTAAGGTTATGCCATTGTGTTAAAAGGAATTTTGTACATGCCTGATCATTTCTAATTAAATTTGTTTTGATACGGCAATATATATTGGAAGTCACGTCTGCTTTTTCTCATAAAAGTTTTATTCGCTGAGGTTGTGCGGAACTCTTAAAAAAATCTCCCCCCCCCCCCCCCCCATCCAGTGAAATCTGGACACAATGAAGCTAAGTGCCTAGTACAAAACAAATTGTGATATTATTCAAGTTAAGATATATCGTAAATAATTTTACTATTTGGATTTAGTAAATTGTGCCAAATGACTAATGCAACAACACAGTAATATGAAAAAAACGTTGGTGTAAATGTCCCTCGACTAACTCCGGTTACAAATACAATAAACGTATAAAAATATTTTGGCAAGTGATTCAGCAGCTGGTTTGATCGTACTTAGTTTTTAAACTAAATATATACTATATGTCATTCTGGATTTCTAAATTGATGTCTTATTTCTTAAATTATCTGTAATAGGAAGCAAAGTGGAAGTTAGAAGAAAACAGTAGAACCACAATTTTCCGAACCATGTGTGATACAAAATATGTCGTAATTTTAAACAGTCTATAATGTGCTGTTTTAAGTTTTCATATACTAGTTCGATTTATTCTGAATACGAAATTGCTTCCGCCATTCGTATTATCATAGTTTTCTGTTACCAGAGTTAGACTGTTCAAATAAACTTGTGTTAATCAAGGTTTTCACTGCATCTGAAACAATGCAAATCTGCCATCCCAAACAACATAACGATTCTTAATTTGATTTACCGTTAAGTTAAGAAGTAGCAAATAATTAAGTTATCGATTATAAAACTAATTTTATGTAAAAGTTACTTCAAATATTGATGAAAATAAGATATGGCCAAAGACTAAAACTTTCATTTATGATAAATTAATGACGTTTATGGCAATTTGCCTTATACAATGTGGGCATTATATATATATATATATATATATATATGGTATATATACTGTGGTATCTGCTTAAACTGGACATTTGAGTGACTACAATGAAATGTCCAAAGTTTAGCAATATTACACAGCTGTAAATTGATAAAAAAAAATTTACTGGGAAACGATATTTTGGTTTAAACACGCATCACTTTAAAAACAAGCCTCAAAATGCCAAAAATTGAAATTAATTAGAGCATTTTCTCTAAGACCGCAACTTTCCTACTAAAATTTTCCTGATAGCAAGCTGGTCACATAAAGGATTCTGCACGATAAAAGACAAAGGCCCCATTTCTCACTTGAATGGATTTTCATTTACAGTAGAACCTGTTTAAATGCATACGCTTGGGACCGGTCAAAAATACTCTTTTAGACAGCCTCATTTATATACATGGATTCCAAGTCGGGACCGGAATATTGTTTGCTTTTAGAGAGGTTATTCATTTACACAGGTTCTACTGTATATGGACCAGTTAGCTCAAAAAAAAATATTAACATTGCAGATTTGCTTTTGCCTCGACGAACATTAAGGACATAATTTGACGCCTATGGGGCATTGAGCCCATGATTTTTAATGATGGATGACCGGACTTTTCAACACAGGACCACAACGAAATTTTACAAAGCCTTGTGAAGGCTCAAGGGCACCCCAAAGTGCATTTTTCGCCATTATACCTATCAAAAGAGCCTCTTAACATATTTGATTATGATAAATAACAGTGAGATTTCTTTGTGTTTACGGTATAATGGGGAGAAATTTGTGTTTACACTTTACAGCATTAAATATGATAAAAGTTTTAGAATATATAGCTTCATACAATTTCTGTTGAAAAATCCTGGGTTGAATAGTTCTAGAACACTTAATAATAATGATGATCATGATTCAAAGACAACATACTAAAATAAAGCTAATAAATCACCAAAGGAGAACAGAAAAGAGTTGAAAGGTCAGTGTTTCGTTGACTGTGATGCACATAGCAACGTGAATCCCACTCACATTCGTGCAATTATCTATTCCTATTTAAAATACGGTTTATTGTAGCTTGTTGCTCTGTTTTGGTCTTTTCTACGAGGATCCCCTCTTCGATGGCACGCCTCACGGATATAAGCGCACCGAAAAGTTCGGGCTGAGTTTCAAGCGCAAACCGCTGCAGCTCTTTTACTAGAATCAACGCGTCTTGTCGACGCAACGGAGGTTCGTCCGGCTGATCGCCGATGGCGTCCACATCCAGCTCTTTGTCGCTGCTCTCCTCTCGATGCTGGTGCCGCATGACCGCATTCAGGCTCGTGATGACATCCGAAATCTCCGAATTGGTGCCGCTGTCATCGCACTCGTGGTCATCGTCGACGGTAGGTGCACCGGAGGCGCCGATCTTGCAGGTTTCCTGTATCAGGACCAGCGATTTCTTCGGCTGCCGAAGAGACAATCCACTATCGTCTTTATTGACTACCACATGAATATTGTTCGCATCTTGACCAACGTATACGTCACCTTCTGCCTCTGCTGATTCACCGGTGAACTGATGAGACACGATGTTGTTTCTTTTCTTGAAGGAACCAAGCCATCCATTACTGGCTTTGAAGTTGTCTATTCCCAGAGCATCTGCAAAAAGTCGAGCACGTTCCTGGAGCATCGTTCCAGTGATAGGGATATTTTTGGCTCTGCACTCGACAAAAAAAGTGAAAACTTTTTCGTTCAACTCATCGTTGGTGGTTGACCGTTTCAGCCGCTTTCGCTCTGAAGCAAAGTTCCTCTCCCAGGCTTCGATAATCTTTGTTTGTTGTGCCTTGATGTTGGAAATTGCTGATTTCGAGACATTATACAGCTTTCCGAGTTCTCTATGTGATTTGCCAGCCTGAAGCAAGTCAAGCACTTCCTTTTTTTTGCCGATTGACAATTCGGCATATTTTCGCTTACCGGTATTGTCCCGCTTTAAGGCACAGGGTAGTTCTTCGTCGGGTTCTGCAGTCCTTTCATCCATTGATTTCGGCTGAATCATGGGCAGCTGCCCAAACGAAAACTTTGAAATATCAAACCGCACCTACTGCTTTAGATAAAAAACAACAAAAAGCTCAAGTATTTCCTTCGTTCGATTGGAATCGCCATTTTGCCTGTAGATGGCGTTACGAATACGACATCCATAAATTATGTCACTGAAACATATTTTAGAGCCCTAATCTCGTTTTGAATACTTATTGCAATATTTCATAATTTATGTACTTAAATTTAGCATTAGTGACAATCATAACAAACAATTTTCAATTAAACACTTTTTTAATAGATTAAGTGAGCTTTTATGAAAGACCCCTAAATGCAACGCTAACGGTGTTAAGTAAGTTAGCTATAGCGCTGTACAAAAAGCGGGAAATTCAAAAATATCAAGAAAATGTTCATTTTAAAAATTACAATACAGTAAAACCTATCTAAAAGTATACGCTTAGGATCGGTGAAAAATATGTTTTTAGACAGGTTTATTTATACACGTGGATTCCATGTAGGGTCAGGCACATTTTAGGCTTTTAGAGAGGTTATTCATTTACACAGGATGCATGTAAACAGGTTCTACTGCACAAAATTTCGTTAAATTTCTCTCAAACCACTTACTTTCAAAGCACAAGTTGAATACATTTTCACTGATCTACTTACTGCCGGTATTCTGGATTCATCTCAGACGACCACAAAACACGGATTAACACCATCTCATGTCTGGTTTTCGACAAACTTAGCTTATAGTTTTATGTAAATATATTTGATATTCACATGCTTCAATTTCCCAGTAGCAAACAAATTAATACTTGCAATATGATAGCTTACACTTCTTATTGTGTATGATTACCATATATGGAAATTAATATATGTATGGTAATCATACACAATAAGAAGATTTAAAAAATCCCAAACATGACAAGTTAAAATTTGCAAACTTCAAATAACTTCGAATTAAAACAATGCGTTAACGAGCCGTTAAATATATTACTGCCTCATTATACAACGCTATTGAGTCATAATTGTTATTTATTGGGAATGATAAAAAAATAAGCCAATTGGAACGGAATTGCAACGGAATGCTAAAATTCGAGGAATTTATTCATTTACCTACAGCCAATCAGAGGCGGGGATAATAAAATACAATTCGAATGCGAGGCTTAAATGAAAATCGATAAACTGTATAAATAAGCCGTGTGTTTGCAATCCAATGTATTCGGCGTTTTAGATTTTGGAAGAATTTTGTTCGGAGTTTAAATTTTACAAATTTCAATTTTTTCGAAAAATTTTAAAGTTGGCCAGAAAATGTCCGCACCTCTGAAAATCGTTATTTTTTTCGGGTCTGTGAGGGAAGGAAGATTAGGATTCAGAGTGGCCAAATACGTTGAAAATTTAATGTTATTGAAAAAGCATGATGTCACTTTATTTGGTAAGTCGATATTAATTTAATTTTAAAATTACTTCAAATATTTGCAGCTCTTTGATCAGAATCACTGTTATTTTCCCATGGGAAGTACATGGGTGCCCCATAAATGTCATTGACCCTACAACTGATCCAAAACTGCCATTTTCTTTTAGATCCAGAGCAGATGCAATTTCCATTGCTAAAAAAAAGCATGACAGTTTACGAGATGGAAAACTCTGAGCCTCCAAAATGGTTGTCCGACGCTTCGGCCATCGTCCAGGCTGCCGACGCATATGTTGTCATCTCTGCAGAATACGTAAGCATAGATTCGCGTGCTTTATGGACGGCCCTCGGGCAGACATCTCATTGAGTACGTTGCGTTACCGTGCTTTATGAAAGACCCTCGTACATCTACCACGTTTAAGTCATATGCAAAGCCATAGAGGGTCGTCCATAAAAGTGGCCAAACATTTTTTTTTTTTTTTTTGGTAGAGCTTGACCATATTTCTTTGGTCTTATTTCAGAACCACAGTATCCCACCGGCCCTTTCCAACATGATGGACCATTTCACCATCCCCTCCTATCGCCACAAGCCTTGCAGCATCATCACCTACTCCTATGGTAAGCAACTAACCGCCATTTTGGCTCGTGATTCTATAACTGACGCGCTTCTCCACGTACATACATTCTTGACAAGAAGCGTAGTTATAGAGAGTTAGTTTTGAGTGATAGAAATTGGTCTTTACTCCCTTACCTTATTTCTTTTTTTTCCCTTTCATTAGGTCAATATGGCGGTGTTCGTGCAGCCATGCAGTTAAGGGCCTTTTTAGGTGAAATGGGCATGGTGACCCCACATTTCATCTTTTCAATTCCCGTAGTCCATGAGGCATTTAGCGACGATGGCGAAACTAAAAACGACGACATGATATCTGGGGCCGAACGCACTCTAAAGGAATTGGAGTGGTTTGCGATAGCCCTTAAACACCACCGCGAGGAACACGGCGTCCCTACTTAAAAAGGACCTTTGATGAACAGACCTACAGAAGAAACTTTGAAACAGTGACAAGCAAGCCTTCATCTCAGATGTTCCACGCTCAGAACTGCACGTTGATCCTAAATTATAAAATCTATAACTTTAAGTCGGGTAATATTAGTACCTTAAATTTAACGAAAATATGCCAATGGTGGGGGAAATACTCGATGTACTAGTTACAAATCACAGTATCATACACAACACTGTATCTATTAAATGCTAAAAAAGGGAACCAACAAACCATAGGCTCGAAGTCCGAATGGCCAATGATGTCGAAAATGTATCCATAATTAAGTAAGATCTTCTCCACCAGACTCCACGCTTTATTAATTGATTGTTTCTTACATCGGGCTACATCGGTAAGATCTTCTCCATGCTATGTTTCTTATACCGGGAGCCCCTTTTATGAACAATAATAAAATACGTTACGCTTTATAGTTAAAACGATTATATTTATGATCATTGTAGATTAACATAGTATGAAGAACTTGTCAAATATAATTATATAGAAAATACAAATTCTTACAGATTAAAGCCGTAAGAAAGACATCTCTGTACAAAAAGACAAAAAAAATGACGAACATGGTTATTACGCACTGCTCAAAAAATACTGGACGAGTTAATGGTAACAAAAAAATTGATTTCAGATCTAATTCAATGCAGTGTAGTATGCAAGATGGAAGCTAAAAACGACAATAGGCAGCAGTAAAATATTCGTGAATGCTTTTCGATGTGAATTATGGAGGAACAAACTATCTTTTTTCTTCTACTGTTTCCCTAAAAATTTTGTGACATAATCAAGGAGACTATTACAAAATGTTGAGCATTACTGTTATAAGAGAAAATCTGCCATCAAAATCCAAAATGGCACATGAGGTGGATCCCTCCATTAACTCCAAGTGAAAAATGGCGTATGCCCCACATTACCGTCCAATTCACAGGATGGTTTCACGTTGACGTTCGTTAGCAAATAGCAGCGCATAATCGGCATCCCAACTGTTACTTTTGTCTAGTCACAATCTCTCGTTAATCACCATGACGGTTTCTCTCTGGAAACTGCGGGTTCTCACCACAAGGGTCACAAAAAGGCCTGCCAATATAATCGTGATTCCCAAAGCGTTGATGACGAAGCTCTCTGGTATTAGCTCCGAATATGTCCCCCTGATGAGAAAAAAAGAACATTATAAATCTGTAATCGCACAACTTCCAAGATTTACTTGCAACACACCAGATTAAATCAATAATTAAACTGAAAATACAAATTATCTTCTTGAGTAAATATTCAAAACCTCCATTTTTCATAAACTAAAACATCACGTGCATGGAAACAAAGCCTTACTTCAATTCAAAAATCGCCTTTTCCGTCAATCCGGTAACACAGGTAGCAACACCGAGCAAAAATGTGGCCAGTCCAAAGTTGACGTGAAGAGGAAGCAACGCAGCTCGAAATCTGGCAGTAGCCTTTTCGCAACACAGAAGAACCAAAAAACTGAAGAATCCTACAATAAACTGAAAATTTTAAATTTCGGATTAGTATACATGAATTCTCTTGCATGCTTAGCAAATTTGGTAAAATTCGTCATACAGCTAGTCAACAACAGCTGAAATTCATGTGGAAGGGTACCTCTTGATCTGTATTCCAACTCTTTGAAATGCTTCAGAACATAAAAATTTCATTTTATACGACATCTTATTCCAAAATGGCTTTTGGGAAATATTGAAATATTAATCTATGAAGAAGCAGTTCTGTACATTCTCAGCCTCTTAAAAAAAGTTTCTGCGTTTTCTCACTGCTTTTGGGTAATTAATTATTCAGCAGTACTTCAAAAAAGATTTATTACTACTGTGTACTGACTATACGTTATTGAAATATAATTGATCATGAAGAAAGATATAAAGCAATGCATGTTAATGACAAAATCAAGCAGCACTTGGCAGAAAAAAATAAGAAAGATATTGGATAAGAAGAAGAATTGGATCATGCATCAAATTTCAGAAACTATATAATGGCAGAAATTCTAGTTGTCCATAATCGTATGAAGCAATTAGTTCCTTCGCAATGTTGAAATACAAATGATCCCACGAGAAATTCGGTGAAATCTAGTTTTTTCTTTTGGAAAGTCTAAACAAGAATTTCAAAATTGGGGTGACCCACAGATGTACACTTCTGATAAGCTGCAATGTGACAATTTCATATTGCATGCATTTAAACTTAATGTCCCAATTAATTTCATGTTAATTAGCTAGTAGTCGTACGGAAATTGTTCCTTATTAATTATGCTTCAAGGGTTAATTAGATTGTAGTTGGTGTTCATGGTGGGAACACTGTTGACAAACCTTCAGCAATATTTATACGGAAGGAGGTGAATGAACTGAAGAACAAAAAGACGTTGCCGAAGGCTGTGGCAAATTTGCACGCGTGTACCTTACATTAGCACTTTGCCTAACAAGACTGCCATGGAAACACTCAAAATTTCCAATGTTCTTTACAAACTACAAGATCATAAATCCTAACTAGGATATGCTCCAGGATTTATGGAAACTTGTCGTATGGAGTTGCATTTTCAACAAAACTTTGATATTGAACATAAAGCTATACCAATGACAAAATCAAAATTAGCTCAGAGTAAGTTGGGCGTTTCTTCGATTTTTATATACTTTTTGGAACGAAAAAAACCATGACAATACAACGAAAAAATCTTTACTAGACTGGTTTGACAACCTGTGCATTAGAGTCGTGTTCATGGAATTCATTTTCTGGTTAACATATTGCCAATTTTTGTAATCAGAAAAAATGACCCATTTACTCCTTGGGTGAACCAACAGAAGTTTCATTATTATAGCCGCATAAAATGCAGGTCCATTGAACAAAATTATAATATAGCCTGCTGCAGGTATAGAGTTTCAAAGAGGGTGATACGAGGTGTTCTTCGATAACATCAAGCAGACTTTCAGAATGTACAGATTATTAAAACGTGATGAATTTTCAAGAAAAGTTCTATCATAAGCCTTTTCAGACTCGGTTCTTTAGAGCCATTGTGCATATGTTCCTTTCACCCAATGTCATTAGCATAAAGAAGATAATATTGCAAATAATGCTAAATTGCAATACTGGGCACTGGCCACATACAGTATGCATGGACAATGAAAGTATTTTACCTGCAGTCCAAACAGTCCAAGTGTGCCCAATCCCATCCAGCTGTGAAGACTGTACAGGTTTGGAATGGCGGGTCGGCTGAGATTGTGAAAGTCAAACACTGCCACCATACCAATGGCAGCTGCTGGCATCAGCATCAAGTGCAAGACGGTGTGCCACAACTTGTTGAATATTTTGGGGCAACATCTGCATCCTCGGTACACCAAGATGGCTGAAATAAATAAGAATTAACATGAATTTGTGGGAGAAGGCTGACAAATCTCAAGCACAATTTCTGTTATTTTTAGAATGTAAACATGACAGTTAAGAGGGAAGAAATTAAGCACATCAATCGTCAATTTCAACCACTTTAAACCCCATGAACGAAAATGAAAGCACATCCCATGTCGAGCCAACAAAGGCCTTTTTATCCAGAGTGTTTCTGAATTGGTTTTTAACTCCATGGATTAAGGTTAAATTAATTAAAATGTTTCAGATGTAATTTGATGAAACTGTTTAAGACGGGAAATAGATTGAGATGTTGGTTATTCATTGGCAAACCGTTTAAATATGTGACTTAATATCATGCTTCCGGGATGGCCATGGTCAATTATCGTGTTTCGTGCTCCACTGCATAATGTAGTCCTTGATATCAACTGCCCTGCCCTTTTTTTTTTCGAAAAATGATTTTTAGCAGTAGTTAATGCCAAAAAGACTTATAACTGCAGACATGTGCGAAATTTTTGGGGTCTGTTTGAGTAACCCGAACATAAAACTCGGTACTTTTGCTTCCAAAAGCTTTCCCAGATTCATCCGAGTACCATACCTTGACCGAGAAGAAACACAAATCCTCCAACCATAAGGACCGGATGAAGATTGAACTCCTTTTTCACATCATTCTGCCATGCAATTTCGCCCCGGTATTGGAAGACCCAGAAAAGGACCAAGACGAGTGACCCAAAAAGGAACAGTTGCGCTAAAAGGAAGATGAAGCCAAAACCGCACTGCGTTGTTCGGGACCACGAAGGTTCAACTTCTGTTTTGTTCCTAAAATAAAGAAATAAAAAACAAATGTTAAAATGGGTTTTTTTTCTGACTAATGAAGGCATTCACTGCTGTTTCCATATTTGCAATATGGAATATTGCAATTGTATATATATATGTGGACGATTTGTATATATATATATATATATCCTTCAAACTAATATCGATTTTAATTTGAGTCCTTGGAAATTATAACACATTTTTTATGTTTCTTGCATTTAGTAAAACCTTATCCATAATAAAGATGTTCTTGCTGGAACTAGTAAAACAAATGTAGAAACTCAGACCTTTGATTGTTGGTCCAGAGAAATGTGTTCGTGAACTGAAGTATCGTTCGAAAAGCCAAACAACATGTGGTGTTCGTAAACAAGACGTTCGCAAACCGAGGTTACACTTTACTTGTGGATTAGACATACACGACTCAAACCAACCCTAAATTGCCAATTTCACTAAAATAAAAGTATGAATTTTATACAACAGTTAAAATTTGAAAGTTTCACGTAAAATGTGATCGAAAACTATTCAGTTGCACCCACATTATGGAATCTTTTCCATATTTCAATGTAACAAAATCCTAAACCATACAGATATCAGAAAAAAATGGATGACAGGAACCAGGGTGTGCTGGAATGCTACTGTCCATGAAACGATAAGCTTTTGCCAATGCAATTGTTTGTGAACTGGCATGGCCTTAATGTTATCTACTACTTAAATTTTATTAGCATACCACGTACTATTAGCCGATCAAAAAACATTGAAGGGTATGCAGGCTTGGTTTCTAGAAGTCATGAATTTCATGAAAGCCGAAAAAAATCTTAGTTTAAACTCAAGATAGTAGCTAGACTAACGATCTTTCAACGAATGAACTTTTAAGGATTAAAACCAGATTAGTGGTATAATTAATTACCATCTACCTCAGCACGCATATGTATGTTTATTACTTGCAAGATATGCAGATATGGCAAGTTTTCTAGATTTCAAACAATGCAACATAATACTTCTGGATTTCATTAAAGATAGGAAATCTAAGTATTCTTATAACACAGTCTATCTACAATCTATGACAAAGTGTATCTACTATCTATACAATCTATGACAAAGTGTATCTATAATTCATGACAAAGTAATTCTACATACATACACTCTATGACAAAGTGTATCATGGTAAAATATACATACACTGAAAACTCAAAATGTGCAAAAAAGCACACCAAATGTGTAAAAAAAGTTGCGCACACATAAATGTGTAAAA
>JAQGAE010004108.1:0-13318 GCA_034696685.1 Julus scandinavius
AATACTCAGATCTGGCTGAGCTGGGCGACTCTATTAGGAATATCTCCCACCCTTTTCACTGGGTCAAGAAGCACTTACGAAACAGTGACGCCACTAGGGCACCTGACCGCCTGAGGCATAATAGATTTAATGTGATTGGCCCTCAGCGGTCTCATTTCGGCCCCTCAAGTGTTCTGACGAACTGTATGCTCTTTGAGCGCTTTGTTTTTAATTAAATAAAAAAAAAAAAAAAAAAAAAAAAAATAAAGATCCTCATTTTATCGTGATCCATAAACGAAAATTTGTAGCAAAGGTTTCCATTTCGGATGACACGAGTGTCATAACGCATGCCTCCTCCCTTTTGCTGGTCTTGATATTAATGATAGTCATGAATATCAAACTGAGTATCGAACGGCGGATAAAACAATATTAGGATTGTCTAAGTGAGTAAAAGTATAATAAATTTAAGATTATGTAGAAAATTGAGGAGAAAGAAGCAACAGTTGGCACAAAAGCCATTCTTTCGTGTTTTATCGGCCAATTTCGGAGGCAATCGATGGCGTCATTTGAGGAGATTTAAATATCAATGAAGCCCAAAGAAGCACGGGGAGAGAGACATGTGTTCACCGCTATATAAACGCAAGATTGCGAAGCACTTTTCACGCCTCAAAAGGGCTTTCGTGAACAAAAAGGCTCGAATTAAATTCGGCTTAGACGATGACAATGCAGCCAGTGCTCATTAGTTGCCATTTCAGAAAACACACTCGTAGAAAAGGAGAAATCAACAAAAGCGCCCTCGTGTAAACGAAAGGGATGAAGGAGGAGAAAACGAGAGGTACATAGGGCAAATTCAGCTTAAACGGTATTAAGAGAATGCGACATTTTTATCATTTCCATTCGCTAAATGCTAAAAGTAGGGTCAATCCTAAGTGCTGGTTTTAAATCGCGGGCAAACACTGCAAACATTGAAGCGTTGAGGGAAAGCTCAAACACTGCAAGCACAACATTTTGTAATTCAAATAAGAAGTTGCAGTTTCATCGAATGATCGTTAGATGGCATACAATAAACTTTTCTCCCAAACTTTTTGGCCGCGGCAAAATGTTTTCTTCGCCATTTTATGACTAACCTAAATCATCAGATAATGAATCAGTGATTTGTCTTTTTCTAATTATTATTTGTAATTACCGACACGTACCACTGAAGGTAACGTGTGGTGGTCAGTTGAGAGCAACGTATATTTCAAATGAACGTTGGTCAAGCAAAATACTGCAGTTCCTTTCGTCCATCTGGTCGTAATTCGTGGTTTTCCCGGCTTATCTCGGTCCGAACACGCATTTGCCATTCGTGTTCGCTATCAGGTTATTTAATACGATACCATTGGAAAACCAAACAGAAAACCACTCGTGGTCAACTTTCATTGCACAAACCGCATTTTGCATCGACAATTTAAAGCTCAGACGAGCCTAACCACTATGAAAACCGCTCAACAAGCAGACATTCGGTCTTCAAATACTTCATAAAGGAGCTTTGCAAGACATAATGCCCCATACATAAGCAAACTATCCGTTTAGACCGAAAAACCGTTTTGGATTCCAAATTGGATGTCATGGCTATATCACGTGGTGCCTATCTCATAATGGAGTACCGTACTCGAGTACTAAGAGTACTGGTTTTTTAAATCTTTTCTGATACGACAACCATAAACATTGTCGAGGGTCACCCGAAAATGACGTCCAATTCAGGATAAGTCATCTGATTAACTATGAAAAATCATGAATATTTGGCCAATCCTAGAGCTCGTCTTCCAATAAGAACAATGCTCCGCCTATTCACGTGACCATTTTAATTTACTGTTCACATTCAACAGGGTTGTAAGTAGAAAAGCAGCGAAATCGACTTTTCGAAGCAATTTGCCAGTTGAGTGAGTTTGCTGGATGCGGTTCATAAATCTCCGTCAGTCAACAAACGCCCCATTACGTACCAAAGTCTTAATTTACGACCGAATGTGTACAGACGAAATCATGCACATGGTGATATTTGGCAAATACCGGCAATGGCACAAACTCTCTATCAAAAATCAAGTTTTATTCTAAATAAATATGTATGGAATTAACTAAAATACAGAATATATTTCCTGAAAAATGGTATTCAAAAAGTTGCATGTGTAATCTCAGCAGGGCTATCCATATTTTTTTTTTAAACTAACAAGCACGTTGATGTTATAGGGTGCTTCATATGCAATATTGCTTTGTAAATGTAAATTTTTAGTAAATGCCGTGCTTTACGTCAGCAACAGGATGTCAGCCTCCAGGCCCGTAAAGAAATTTACATACGTTAATTGGATTTATGGATTTTTCATTAAGCACGCCTATCCTTAATTAACGTTGATCTAAATAATATCTGTTAGTCAACCGCATCCGAGTTTAATGAAAAAAAAAAGGCGGAGAGGAAACTTTAAGCATTCAAAATCTAGTTAACTTATATAACCAATTAATTGCACTGACATTTCCAGGTGCTTTTTTGTATTTTATTTTACAAATATTAATTAACAAGAGGGGCTTCATATTTGAAAGTATAACAAATCCTGGTTTTCGATGGTGCAAAAAACAAATTAGTTTGGATCTACGAGTTCTTCATAACTTGTAATACCCAGATTGGATAATTTTACATGGTGTATACTGCATGTATGAGAAATGCCATATTTGGACATATCAGAAATTGTACATACTATATAACAATAAATGACATTTTTATTGTATGAAAATATGCAGTATGCAAATGCATATCCATATATCTCCAAACGAACCCATTTTTTGTATTGATCATATACATACATGCCCTTTTAATTTCTGTATTTAAAAATACGTGTCATATTAATACTTCGAGCAACAATTAAATTCCGTGTATTCTTCCATAAATGAACATAAAATGTCATATGTCATAAATGTGTTTAGACATATATCGCATATACAATATAACCTTATATAATGTTTTCCACCCGAGCAAACTCAAACAAAGCTTATTTGGATGAATTATTTTTCAAAATTCGTAAATTCGCAATTGCATCCAGCTGCTGCTGCTGCAGCTAACTTAATTAAATTTAACTCATTTTCACTCTGTCATCAGGGTTTATAAGGTGGACACACAATAATGATACTTCAAAGGCGAAATCAAATGAATAAAACCCAACACTGCCTTCCTATACAAATGAAAATTAGCCAAAAACAGTTTCATGTTCGTGCGCATGCGCAGTTCCTCCGCACCGATCTTAATTAAGAAAAGGGCTTAAGCAAAAATCTATGTAATGAACTCATCAATTTGGAATTAATCCGCTACGCTGAGGCGCTTTAGTTTAACATTTTCTTCGCTGCTATATCAATTTACGAATAAAATTGCAAAAAGAACACTGTTGACGTAAAATAACTTCATATCACTGCCTCTGAAAGGTGCCAATCACTGCAATCAATCGCAATGCATGACATAGTATATACAGTGCATAAATATCCATATTATGTATACACACATGCTTGGTCTCTCACAAAACAATATCTCAGATTCAAGACTGAACACATTCGCAGTAGGGCACGATAGCCCTTGAAGGTAGTAGTCTCTCTTTATGACCAAAAAGTTACAGCTATATAATAAAGCCCTTGGAAATCTGCGTCAAATCATAAGATGACATGCTATGTTAAGAATCGAACAAGTTGGCCAACTGTAGAGTCAGTAAACTAAGACGAATCCCCGAAGGATTACAGTCGGCGAAAACGAAAAGGATCACCTTCAGGGCATTATCGTGAAACGAGCTTGAAATTCATTTCGCGAATCTTTAAGGTATTTCAAATCTACTGGCGGCATGTGAGGCTTCGCCAAGATACAAAATCTTCCTTTGATGTTTGCTAAAGGGCGAGCATCAAGGGAATTCAGAACACCGTCATTAACGCCTCATGATTTTCGACGCCATCTTGGAAGTCTTTTCAGATTTATACACTTTAAAGAAACAAGAGGAAATGGGCAATAGAACTACAATATGACCAGTTAGTGGTTGAATTTGGCCCATACTATGTCCATATACATATAGATTTACGGCCCAAAATGTAATGTTTAAGTATTATCATTTGACTCTTCAATTGTTCTAGAAGGTGAAGTAAACACGCGTGTTTCAGCTGTTTCATAAATCGAATTCTTAACTTAGAACATTAAGTGTCCAACTTTTCAATCCTTGTGACAATGCTAATCTCGCACGTTTTCACTATAAAAGAATAATGTAAATGTCACTTATGCGTAATATTCAATTCCGTGTCAGGTTTACTGATGAAATCATTTGTTGTTAACCACAAAAAAAATTGTTTTTTTTGTGAAAACGTTTTCTACATAATAGAACAAGATGTCAACTGCACGTCTTATCAGACAGCAGCTGTTCTTAAAGACAAATGTATAAAGCAATTTACGAAAAGACCGTAGCACCATCTGCATGCACCAAATTAATACCGAGAAAAAGTAATCAAATAATAAACGCGACTCATTTGGCACACCTTTAATTGAAACATCCATTTTGATTGGAAAACTGCAAGGAAAAACTACAACAACTCGTTTCTTAGAGACCAATTATTATATTAGAAATTTTTTTCATTATTTATAATCTTGTTATAATTTAACGAATAAGCCTTACAATTCGAGCTTGTGCAAGTGTAAACTTTAAATGTAGGCAAATGTCCACCATATATTGAAACTCGAATTCTAAGGATAGCACGATATACATTAGTTATTCAGTGGTTAAATATGGTGCGTACATGGGGAATGCCCGGTATGGACACATTGTATATGCCCATAAATAGTACATCAAATATGCGAAATATGCTCCACAAATATTTCCACAGGTTTTTAATTTCTGTTATGTCCATACATGTGCACTCATATTTTCGGTATTTCATTACATGTTCCATATTAATAATTCGAGCAATAATCTAAATCGGATGCACTAGATGGAGAACTTTATATATGAGCATACTTGTTTATGGGATATAATATGATATAAGGACCTATATACATATAATTTCCAATCCTTATAAAAATAGCCCATTCAGTGGTATTACCCATATACGTAGATGGCATTGATATGCACGCAAGTTAACATTATGTGTCTAAATTACAATATTATATAATTTGACCATTACATGCGCTGCAATTACATTTCTAGTATTTTTAAAAGAAATATTTTTAGACGTTGAAATATTTCCAGTAAGTGTCTCCGTATTTCACACACACACACACAAATAATGCATTTCGGGTTCCCATTATAGAGGAATGAGTCTAGACACGCGAAATGTGACAAGTTTTACGATGAAAAGCAGGCTTACGTTTATTTCGTGCGGAACAAACGTCGAGAAAATCGCATGACAGAATCCTCATCGCCGTGACAAAAGTTCCGTCACGGCCAAGGGTGAAGCTTACGTATGCCAGAAGGGCACAACGACGGACTTAAAAACCCTTGACAAATTTTCCAACGAACGACTCGCCACTTGCAGTGACGGCTATAAACCCCCTGGATTTCGAAACATTAACACGAGTTTCAGAGGGGGTAATACCTCTCCTCCGGCTCACGTGACTCAACAACTCTTAAGCTGACATACAGTAGGTTACGAAAACAGTTTGTTCCTTCTTTCCATCAGAAAGACTTAGTTGACGACAGGCAACGACTTAACATTTCTAGGACGCACTCTCCATCTTAGTGGCATATTTTTCATCTTGCTTTCACCCTATATATTTACGAGGACTATATTAGGGAGTGAGTTATTCGTGTTTACTTCAAAACGTCATGGAATATTCCGGATGTTTTCAGGTTACCCCTTTCATTTCGCTGAATGAAGGGCAACCTACATGTAAGCTTTCAAGAATCTCTAGAACGGTGGGGTAGACAAAACAACTGGAACACCTATTCCAGCTACATATTTCTTTTCTACCAATTCTTCATGGAATGGACCTGTGCAACTTGTCAGCAATCCACAGATACGTGCAATGGCACATATGTATACATGGACAAGATTTCATTTTTTGAATGACACTATATTTATAATAATGAATTTTGTATGTTTGTAAATTGCAGCCTTTGGTCCATGATGTATTTTGATATCATAAGGGCCGAGTCTCCTGATAGTGTGTATATATGTAATCAACGATTTCATGGACGACCCCACACACGCTGTGGTTCTGACATCATTGTTCGAGCCATCCATACCCCATTGTAACCCACTATCTTTCTGGAATAATAAATTCGATTTAAGACAATTTTACATTGTTGGACAAGTTAACAATGAGTAAGAGAGAAAGATAGTCAGTCTACCGGAAGTTGTAACGCAGTACTAAGCAACAACATGACTCTTTCTTTTAGCACGGCTAATTGATAACGCGTTGACTTCTAACAGCAAGGAGGCTGCGCACAAGCATAATGACTGCAACATGGCGACCGGAAGTAGCTCTCAGCGTGATTGAATATGCGTGGCGCATTGTGGCCTTGTTTACACTGATTCGTCCGTCGTAATTGAACATCGAGGATGAATTCACGACTAATTGCGCCCCAATTAGCCGGCCACAAATGGTGATTGGGTGGATTTTTAGAGAACAAATACCCAGACGTCCTTCGCCATGTTCGTCTGCTACTAAGAAATCAATTTGACTTCAATGATGCCGGTTTTCGTGTTAACATATCATGCAGTGCTTTTCAAAGATTTTCAGCTAGACCTTATAGAATGTCACAGCACACCACTAGATAGTTGCGTTTATGTATGAAATAATGAAAAATCAGGATAAATTCCATGCTGTTGTCGACTGACGACCTTTGCGACATCCGGTTATTCGACTTTACGACCATTTTGTCTTTTTGTGTGTTTTATCTATAATGTCTAAAGAAGTATAATACATCAATTAAAATTGATGAATATGTATATACTATTTATAGAGAGATGATATAAACTATATAAAACTAAACACGAAGTATTCAGTATATACAAAATAAAGAAAATATTCCGTATATATGGTAAATAAACAGTATAAGGTAATTTTAGAAATTGGACAGGTATGGACATACTGTGTAGACCCTTAAATAACCATAAAAGGTAATACATACGAATGTATGACAATGTATTTCGTATATCTTTCTTCTTGTCCACTTTTTGCTTTATTCGTATGCAGCATATATTTCCATCTATGCAAATAAAACATGTTTTAGTCCCTACTTTGACATAAAACGCTCTAAATGGCTATAAATGTTTTCAGACATAGGACATTTGGTCCCTCAGTAAACCAGAGCTAATTTTATGCTTTTGGTCCACATTATAATTATCATTTCATGGTTGCATTTGGAAATACGGTTTTCTAGTAATAGCAATCCTTCACAATCCTTAAACCGTCGCCAACTAAAATCTAGCCTGCGATGGTTAAAGTTTAAAAAGCAGTGGCTTTTATACGTGAAAAACGTGCTTTCGGAATAATAAACTTGGTGTAAGTATGGTCTTTACGACCTTTCCTAATCCTTCGAACGACCGCCATTCACGGCCATCTTGTTTCGCCGGTTGCCATTTTCAATCAATTCTACACGATATGATTAGCGAGTACACAACCTTTAATATCGACCACGTGTCCATATCGATAAATTTCCATCTCCATGTTGGCACTTGTACGCAGGTTATGGCACGGCCAAGCCGGCTGTGTATATATCTTAACGGCTAATTATGACCGTAATAGAAATTGAATTACGTTAAAAGGTTTCTAACGGCTGCTTTTTGTTTTTCCCAAAAGACAACGGCGATCAACCAATAAACTCGTTAATAAATGATTTTCGACAAACGCGTGCTTTAATTACGCACATAAACATTAGAGTTTGAGAGTGGATTTTTTAAAAAACGATATATACGCTATATATACATACGAACCGTTTGTACTTTCAATGCGGCACGAAACATTAATGAAATTTGAATTCTCCAGGGCTCTCAAATAATACCCTTGCACGAAACTCCCTTCGCTCATATTACGTGGTAAATCATAGCACAAAAGAATATGGGCACAGTTGCTTAAAGTGAATAATAATAGAGCGCGTCTAGGCCACACATATGATTTAAGAGACAAAAGCTGCCTTATTTCTTGCCATTGTCATAAATTCGGTTTAACTTCTGACACGTTTACACGGTGTCCCCTAACCCACAACGCTATAACGCCTATAGCATAGAACACCATTCCTAAATTCCTTTGTATAACAACTGAACTTTGGGCGTTGGAATTATGTTAACAATGGATCCATTGTTTGTCTAAAATTTGATATCACCACTTTAGCATGGGAAATAATACGTTCACACGGAGAACACATCAACCACGTGCACCTCAATTTGGATAGCATTTATGTAAATGCGCATTACATTAACATTTACTTTCTGAACATTATATATTCAAAATTATTTCATGCTCATTTATATGCTCACAATTTACATTCACACGCACATTTACACACTAAATATTACATTTCGTGTGCACATACATAACTTGAACATTATATTTACATGACCACATGCTAAATATTACATTTACACGTGCATTTAGAATCTATATGCATTACATTCACATGCACTTGAATACCTATACTAAACATTGCATTTCTTGTGCACATTCAAAATTTGAACGTGTATATGTTTGCATGCTAAACATTACAATAACATGTACGTTACATTCTCACAAATGTTTGTATGCTCAACATTACATTTTACAAGTTGTACATATTACATTTACATATTTATTTGTTGAACATTCCATTTCAGTTGATCATATACAATTTGAACATTTAACAATTCTACATATAAACGTACATATTAATTACATGCACATGCACAATACTGAACATTGTATTCATCGGTTTTCAACTAAAATAAAATTTCATTCTATGACCACAGCTAATACAATACGCATGCAGAAATCTTGCATTATTGACAAATGCGATAGTTTTCTTTTGCACAACAGGTGGTAGCACGGACTTCGGGCGAACAAGTTGGCCGTAGTTGTTCGTTCGTCTTGAAAACCATAACCGGCCACCCACCATTTAATGATTTTAATGAAACTCGCAGTTTTGTACTTGGCCAAGTCAAGATGCGCGCCTTCTCGTGGGAGGATTCAGACCTTCAGACCCAGACCGGATTGAACGGTCGTCGTGGCAACCCGCCGAAAAACGTCATAGACGCATATCCCTTGTAAATACTCATTTTCACCAAGAAACAGACACATTCCTCGACTCAAGGCCCAAATGAAATTCAAACGTCAACACGCGAAAACCAATGAAGGCCCCAAAGGTAAACAAGCGCAGAGAACTGCCTCTAATATGCAATGGGAAATCTCAAAAATGCAAAGTGCGCAACTTGAAAAGGACCATAAAGTCTATATACCTGCAGTGATTCGAATTGAGAAGATGTATATTTATAGAAAAACACAAACAGCTATATTTCCACGGGGCAAATTGATAATGTATTATTACTGTATCTAAGTGCTTCATATATTACTCATACATGTATATAGGCCCAAGTATGCATGCCCATGAGTCTACTATTCACTGAAAGAATGATTATGGCCCATGCATGTCCACATACAGACTTCAACCGAATGTGGCAAAGTAGAATTTTTTTCCCCATGTATACGGTGTATATTTTATCAAGTCAAGAGCAGCCTTTTTTATATATCATCACCAACCAACATCGGTTTGAATTATTTTAACACATTTATCTTTGGTGTCACCTGACCTCAAGTATATTTATATATGGCATGTGGAGTGCAGAATGGCTAACAAAGCGTCCATGTATACGCAGCGGGATTATCGATGCATTCATGACGTCGGCCTCTTTTATCGCAACTAGCAGTGTTTATTGAAAAATTGAACTCGAAAATCCAATTTCCAAATGAAATTTCAGAGCTGCCATGGCGAAAAATGCGTGTGGCAAACATTTCGATATGAAAAATACCGATAAAGCAAGGCACGAAACCAGGCGATAAGCCTCGCTAAATTTACGGTTCTGGGTTTTCATTTAAAAAGCATTATCAACCCCCATCTATTTATGACAGCCGTTGTTTTAACCCCAAGGCCCCTGTCTCCCACCCCATTGGAAACAAGGCGTCTTTCTTTTTCTTATAGCTTACTCTTGTATACACGGTGCTTTTAATATACGGCGGGAGAAGATAAATAATACTTGAAGATTGGCCCAATATGCCAATATTTCTCTCGTCTACCTGGCCCTGGGTTGCCAGGGAAACAACGATGCGAAATATTACAGGCCTCGGGTTGCCCTGGCAACGATCTCATCTATTGTGGATACCAGAATAGGTAGCTACTCTTGTATACAAACGCTCATCAACAATTAGGGACGGTGCAGGTCGCCAATCAACGACGCCTGGCTGCGAAACTAAATCTGTAATTGCGAGGACATAATGTTGTCGAGGTGGAAACTAATCGCAAATGTCGACGACATGTTCCACCATACGTTTTGGTATTCAATACACACAAAGCTTCATAAAGCAAATTAAAATCTCCTGACACGTAGAACTTATTGACAAATTTCGACATTTTCCCACATTATTATAAGAGGTTGTCCGCGAGCAAAAGTATTATTCTATAGCCCGGATGTAAAAGTTATTATTTACTTGTCTGGGTCATAAATATATATATATACGTATATATGGGCATATATCGTCAAAATACATCTCGATACTGAAATTCGGAGCGCAAAGACCAAATTTTTCTATACCTCCCCCCCAGTTTTCTTGATTCTATTAGTATCTGGCGGCAGACTGTAGTTTTATTTATTACATGAAGTGTGACGAATATATATTATGACGAATTAATTAAATATGGGCATATGTCTTCGCATATATACCATATTTTTATAAATATACGCCTTTGTATGGACATATACTATACATGGTCATGCGAAGACATATGCCCATGCATGGGCCATGCATGCACATGGAGTATATGACCGAATATGTACAGATATGTCCATTTTCTGATGATCTACCAATATCATACATGCATTTATCCGTACGTGACCCACATAAGCGATTTTACTCTCTCTGGGTACATGCAACTGGTAAATGTTAATTTCCAAAAACAGTACTATCTAAGAACCAGAATAATTTTACAAAGAAAGATGACCAACAGGAATTACCTCATAATCAAAAATAACGGTTCATTAAGGTTAACAGAATTTAATAGAATTCCTTTCAATTTAACTTACTTCCCTAAATAAAAACCCGAATGTATTTTATAGGCGGGATATTTTCGATTCAAAGGACACTTCAACTGCATCGTGAAATTTCTGATACATTGGTTATTAAGTGATATTAAGAACCTGTTTAATATTTGAACAGCTGACCAGCACACTAACGACGAAGACTAATGTATTTCATAATGAATTTTGCAACTCTCGTATTGATATTTGCACTTAAACACAGCTGCGACAAGTAGCAGGCAATCACTGCTAACTCGGAAGCTATGCATGGTTGCAAGTCGAGAAAAACATTTTTTTCGCATGTTTGCGATGTAAAATCTCTTTCGGCAAGTGGCGCCACGCGCAATATTCAAAGATAAATCCGCTTTTATTATGTAAAACCGCAAACGGCTATTCAGACTCGGCGACGTCGCCTAGCAACGTTATTTTGGTGTGGGTTTCAACTGCTGCCCTACCGCAATTGTATTAATTTAGATATGCTACGCACCGCATTTTGCAATGGTCAACACATTAAAATTCAGCTGCACAACTTCAATAAAGTACGTTTTGCAGGAATCAGAAACAATACGAGTTTTATATACAATCATCTTCCAAAAGCAAAAGCACAATTCTTTCATAAAATTTAAAAATTAAAATCATTAAGCTTCCAAACCCAAATCACAAGTGCTATAAATACACGTTAGCCATTAAAACGTATACTGTTTATAATGCATACATTATTTGTCTCATAATTGCACTGTTAAACCTTTGCGAAACACAATAACGGGTGCATTTCCTACACAAATTACGCTGGCTTCTCTATAACGCAGTCCGTTCATGAAAAAACAAAAAGTAAAGCTAATTTAGCTAAATAAAACAGTCATCCAGTCATAATATGAATATAAACCTTAGCCCCACCTTGGCCATAAAATCAGAAATAGCTACAATTATGTAGCGATATTAGGGCGATCATAAACCGCGTGGAAAATCATCTAACCACAACTCACGCTTTCTACGGCTATGTTTCAGACATCCAGTGGGAATATGTGGATTTCGCATGGGAAAAAAAGATCTCTATCAGTATGTAATAAATAAAACTACAGTCTGCCGCCAGGTGTAAATAATTAAGCGGAACGAATTAATTATTCAAGCCTAATAGAATCAAGAAAACGGGGGGGTTTATAGAAAAATTTGGTATTTGCGCTCCAAATTTCAGTATCGAGATGTATTTTAAGGACCCCAGGCCAATAGAAACAGATAGTGGTGACGATGATTTGCATAGTGTACAAAGTCTTATGATTAAAATGCAGCGCCATTGCTGCACAGATATTAAACCTGCAGCTTAATAAACTTACACGCGATTGACTTGTGCATAAATATAGTGATAATTTGCTAAAAATCATATTGGCAAAACTTACCGATGCAAGAACATGTAATGTACGAACATAAATATTTACTGACTGCCTTCATCATCGGTATATGCAAACTCTGTTTAAACGAATAAACATATTTTCAAAACTAAATTACTTCCAACTGGTGTAATTTGATCCAATTTGAGCTACTTATTGCTTAAAATGCTTTTTTTGCTTCTTTTTCCATAGCAACAAAAATAAGTAGTACATAATTAAAATTGCCTTCAAAATAGCATAGACGGCAAATTTTCATATTCCATGAACTGACTTTAGCTAAACAAGAACCTTTGGAGAAAATAGGATTTGCAAATATGATCTTGATAAACTTGATGATCACATGAGAACATAACATAAATGAAACTAACGGACCTTTGCATAACTAATGTATATACTAATGTATATCTGGCCGTAGATCCCTCAAAATTAGGGCAACGGTCTTATACCCTGGACACACTATGAACTAGTTTAAGCCTGCTAACCTAGATTACCTTAGGTAGTGTGTCCTTCCATAGTTAGCTAAACTCGTTTATTTCTCGGTTACAACTCGGTTAGTGTAAACGACTTTTAGAAACAAGTTTAGCTGGCTAAACGAGATTAAATGAGTGGTCACACTGCTATCCCTAGCCATACCGTATAGGGATAAATATGGGCACCATTGTATCAGTCAAGATGGCGGCTAGAAAGCCAAGAAA
>JAQGAE010004109.1:0-13317 GCA_034696685.1 Julus scandinavius
GAGTGTGCAGGGTCAAAGTGCATAAGGAGTTGATTTTGCCAAACCTGAGGCGGGAAAGACGAAGACAAGGTCTCACAAAAACTCATGAAGTCATTGTCACACACTTTAATAATGAATAAAACGTGAATTTAACCTCCAACCTTGGAACAAATGCCGTAATATTTAACACTAGATGGTAAACCTGTGCATAAATCCTTTTCCCAGTTGAATCGATAGTTATCAAAACTTTTGATGGTTGCACAATAACCAGTTTTCGTAGGATCTTTCCAAGAATTGAAGGAACCTAGTGTAGTTCCATCATTGAAATGCCAATGACCACTAGGTGCATCGTCATCATCATCATCATCATCGTCATCATCGTCATCATCATCATCGTCGTCGTCATCATCATCGTCGTCGTCATCGTCGTCTTCATCATCATCATGATCTTCTTTCTTTAAACCCATGTAAAAAGCCTTCTTGGATTGGATGCCAACAGCCTTTGTCAAAATGTTGCAAATGGTTAGTTGTTCCTCAGGGCTTTTTACAGTTATCAAATTCATGCTAAGATTTCTGCAATTATTATGTGCATCGTCATATTTGTCAACAGCGGATGTTTGATCTAGGTAATATTTCAAATGCTTTCCAGCGACGATTCCGGAACATTGTAGAATTCCTGCAAAACAGCCATCATTGAGTCCTTTGCAAATTCATTTCAGCATTCCTGAAAGTAGGCAATCACTGCTAGCACGAAGCTAGCAGTGATTGCCTACTTTCATAGGGTGCTTCAGAGAAATTCCATATTTCCCTGCATTTTTTGAAATTCTTTTTTTGTATGCTTTGAAATTCCATATTTCCCTGCATTCTTTGAAATTCCATTTCTCTCCGCATGCTTTTAAATTCTATTTCTCTGCATGCTTTTAATTCTATTTTCTTTGCATGCTTTGAAATTCTTTTTTGTATGCTTTGAAATTCCATATTTCCCTGCATTCTTTGAAATTCCATTTATCTCCGCATGCTTTTAATTCTATTTTTGCTAGCTTTGAAATTCCAGTTCTTTGCATGCTTTGAAATTTTATTTTATGCATTCTATGAAATTCTATTTCTATTGCTTCAATCATCAATATTATGCATGCTGTCTATAATATCGGTATTGTATAAAAACAATGAAACAAGAACCATTATGTATAAACAAGATAACAAGATCCATTATGTATAAACAAGATAACAAGATCCAGATTAACTAACCGGAGCAATAGTCAGTAGGCGTTGAACAAGTGCAAGTTACACTGGCTGGTTTAACTGAAGAATAATTTCTACAAACGATAACAGGATTTCTATCGTCCTAAAATAATAGCATATGTTTAACCAATTTAACTTAATAATCCATAGTCCAGTTTGGTAAATGTAACATTGGTACTTACCAGCAATTTTTCGGTTGTGGTGCTCGGTGGAGTTTGGGTTTCTGTAGTTGTAGGAACCACAGTACTCTTGAAATTCGTCCGTATATCATGATTGTAAATGCTACAAGATGTATCTGAAATTTCGTCTGACGAAATGGTTTCGTTCAAAAACTCGCAACATCCTTCGGTATCTTCAGAAATTTGTTTAATATATTGAAAAGCTTGGCAAGTGCTTGATTTTGAGCACAAAATTGTACACTGAAGCAATGACAACTTTGGAAATCTAGACGTAATTCCTTGTATTACTCTTGTATCCTTTTTCAAAAGGGAAAACGAGTTAATAACAAAATCAGCACTTTGAATTAAATTAATAAGTGTAATATAGAAGAAAATACAACTAAGGAAAAATGTTGTATGCATTTTGAAAACGATGTTGTAATTAGTATTAAAACTGTATTCCATGGTATGATTGCAGTTTAATTTATATACAAACCATGCGCCACATTTTAATATTTCAGCTTGTTGCTATGAAGATTTAAAATTTTAATGTAATATTTTATTCCTTTGTCATCTTTTAACATCAAAAGGGATTTCTAAGCTTTGATGTGCGAGCGTCGACATTCAAGCTGTTCATGCTATTTAAATATTTAATGATGGTTTTATTTAATCTAACACATCATGCATCACAAATTCTGCAACAAATATTCAAAACACTTTGATTAACAACAAACTTTAAATAACAGTATAACATGTGATATTTTTTGTAAGCATTTTTAGCATATATATATAAGCATTCACAGCCATATACACATGGTTTATGTTGTCCACTATGGCATTTTAAGGGTCACACATATATCCATGTATGGGCCATACTTGGCATTTGATGGACCATATACATAGCCATGATTGGGCCATACTTGGCCCATATTTGTTTTGCTTTCTACCCAGGCAATAATGAAAATAAGCAATAATATCAATCTTAGCCCTAACACCACAATATTGCATAGTGCTTTGGGTCTTAAAGGTCCCTTAATTTTAAAAAAATGCCCATAAGACACATTTAAGAGTTGACTGACGTGCATAATGTGCGCATCTTTCTAGAGGACGATGAAGACATGTCACAATCATAAGGGTCCCATGTGAAATTTTGCGTAGCAACCATTGTTGCGCACATTCCTGACATACCATCTAGTATATACTATGGCTTATAGGTCCCAGGGCTAGTACCGTCAGAATAAACCCAATTGGATTTAGCAATAGGGATGGAATCATCGTTTCTGGTTAAGCCCATCCAAGTCCCTTCTTGGACCATATTACCTACGGCTTTAGACAAAATATAACATATGGTGGAGTGTTGAACTTTGTTTTTTACAATAATCAGTCCCATGTTGAGTTTTGCACATTTCTGTTCTGCTGAAGAGTAGTTGGACACAGTGCTGCGGTCTAAGTAATAAGAGACCACACTTCCGGAAATATTAGCAGAACATTGAAGAATGCCTATATAGATGAAATACAAATCGATATCCATGAAATCGTGTCAAAAATCCTACCAAACCAGAGTTTGCAACTCACCGGAACAGAAATCTGAGGAGGTACAATTGCAGGTGAAACTGACTGCCTCATTAGCATAATTGCATACGTTGTTTGGATTTTTCGAGTACTGAAATCAGCATTATATCGAGAATTATTAATCATTATGATGTTTTATGGTCTTGTGCCGTGATAACATTAGACATAGTTTAGTGCGCCGCGATTTGAAATTGATAAACACTGATCAAAGATGATGAAAAAACAACAATATTGTTACCGGTATTGTGGTTGTGGATTGTTGAGTTGAAGTTGTTGTCTTTGTGGTTGTTGTGGGTATTGCTGGTATGGTCGTTGTGTTTGTTGCTGGCGTGGTCGTTGTGATTGTTGTGGTTGCTGCTGGTGTGGTCGTTGTGGTTGGTGTGGTCGTTGGTGTACTTTCTGTCATCTTTACCATATCTGAACCAGTATCTAGTTTATAAATACTGCTAGTCAAATCACTGGTTGTCAAACTTGAAGTATCATACTTGTCCAGAAACAGACAAGACCCTTTAGATTGTGATTGCAAAGATTGAACAGTAAACTGAAAACTTGAACACTCAATGTTTCTAGAACATTGTACCGCGCATTCAATTAATGATATTTCCACAAATTCCATAATTACTCCACCAATAAATCTCATCCCATTTTCCACGCAATTAAACTTTTTAGAGCTAACAATTATACTTTTTTCAGCAACGACTGCGATTAAAGATAAAGCAACTAATCCCAGAACCAATTTAGCCATGTTCATCAGAAATGTTCTTTTTTTCAGCCCAACTATTGCAGTAATTTGAATCCAGCAATTCAGAAACAAAACCAGTTGTTGGAATCAACAATACCATCGAATTTATAAGAAAATGTTGTCATGGAGACTTTCGTGCCAAAGTAGTAGTTGGATATCATTTTACACGCGACAAACACATTGGAATCATCTTTCATATTAGAACAATAATACTTCATAAATCTGTGTTTAAATCGTGTCTATTCTTACTTGAATAATACATGTGTCTGATATGTCATTGTCACTAACTACATTTCAATGCATTTACAAGTATATGGATTAATTGTATTTTTGGATTAGTATATACTGTGGATTTCAACAGTGAATGTGGAGGTGAATCACATAAAAATACTCAAATACAAGGCTATAAGATAACAGGATTCTAAAGGTATACTCAAGCAAGGGGTGCTGAACATCTATTCAAAATGCTAAAAAAACCTGCAGGTTGACTATATTTGTGAAAAACTGGATTTACTTTGATTTAAAATCAAAATAAATCCAGTTTTGCCAAAAAAAAAGTAACGAATTTATGAAAAAGGTTGCCCTGTTTTTGTGGCCACCCTCTATGTCCTCCAGTTTTTTTTTGGAAGGGGGAGGGGGGAAAAAGGGGTTTAGGGTCAAGAATATTGGGGTAGACTTTTTTGGCTATATTTTTCGGATCGCCAGTATTATGCAGGGCACTGCTTATCCGAGAGTAGGCCCGGGTGAAATCCCACATATTTGACACTTTTTCAATTTTTCAATTTTCGGATTATCCAAAATTTCGGAAAGTTTGTAAACAGCCAGTTCCATCATTTCAAATATTTGCAACAAGTATGTAGCCAGTTCATGCATTTGGCATCAGGAAGTTGGGAGGACTCAATCTTGGTATTTTCCGAAAAATACGTATCCTGACAAATAATTACAGGTAGTTTTCTTTCGTTCTTTGGATTATTAGTTTTTGAAACATTGGCCTGAAATTTCTTCGAGGGTCTTTTACGAAATTTCACATCCAAACGGTTGCAGTATTTGCCGTTGCATTTGTCCAATTCTTCCTTGCGTAATCTATTGGCCCTTTCGTGAGATAATTCATGGGCACTTCTGGGTCTTAGATCTTTAGCAAATGGTTCGTTGTCCACGAATATCACCGTTGGTTCTGCTTTCTCAACGACAATTTGAATTTCTGGTGGCGTTTGACGAATCACTGGTAATGTGATCTTTTTTCTTGACAAAGATGATGAAACTTGAATATTAGTTGCGAATGTAGCGCGTTTAATATTCATCAGTTTTTTACCGAAATTTCCAATAGGCTGATTGGGTAAATTCCATTTTACAGATTTGGCCCCTGGTTTCTGAATTTTAACCTTAGCAGCAGCAGTAGTTTTGGTAGATGTAGCCAAATCTTCTCGGTCAATTTTCTTCTTAGCCGAGACAGCTTCAATCATCGCTAACTGGAAATGACCAGAAAATGATGACCATTCCGATATTTTGGGTAGTAGCAAACTATTGTCGGATTTGGGCTCAACAATGCTGTTTTTAACTGCGTCAACGTCTTCCAATATCTAAAACAATAGACATGTACACTGTGAGTCATAAAAAAGTAGAACCCAATAAAAAAAATCACAACTCGGTGAAAAATGCTTCAATTAAAATTAAATTTGGCACTTTCATAGAGCAATAGTGTAGGAACAATAATTACACATTAAATAAAAATTAAAGCAAAATTCAAAATTGTAAAGACTACAAAAGCACCACATAACAGTTTCATACCTTGATGACAGACATGTGTTATTCCTACTATTGCATTAACCGACAAGTATTTCAATCAGAAATTCATTTTCGAGAATGCGAGGCTTTTCAACGTGGCCACCAAACTGAAAGATCCAGAGCCAGAAGCCAAATGCAACATGATCATTAATGGCACAAAGTGTTCGCACGGAAACCTAATAATAGCCCGTTACGTACAGAGACAATGCTATTGAAGGCATTAAGCCCATCGACCAGATGTACTCTTATATGCCTAATGGTAGAACTACAATCTCACCAACAGTAGAACCTGTGTAAATGAATAACCTCTCTAAAAGCATAAAATGTGCCGGTCCCGACTTAGGACCCGTGTAAAAATGAATAAACCTCCCTGAAGAAATAATGAATAATTTGTATTGGCCCCGATGATTTTGTAAGTGAATATCAACGATGGAACTGCAAAAAATATCAAACTAAGATGAGGTTACCACTTTAATTGAGACGTTCCTGGTTGACATTGAACCACTCGATAAGTGCAGACTCCATAGGTTAATATCGGATGGCCTGTAGATGTTTAACATTTAGGTTTGTGTTGTCAGATTTGGCTAGATGCTCTGTTGACTTCTTCAGCGTTTTAGAAATTGTGACTTGGCTGACCTTGATCTTGTGATTTTTCTCAAGCCACTGTATGAGTTCCTTGTGTGAAGCACTTGGATGATCATTTTTGTACTGACACAGGGATGGACAGAATCTGACATTGTCGTGTGCATTGAACCTTTACACGCCATTTGTTCCAATGTAGAATTACACATTTATTACCAAATGCAGCAGGAAGGGAGATTCAAGGCAATTGTCATACTTGTACGTACTAAAATGGCGCCCAATAGTTAGTGACTACTCTATAGGATTGAAAAAGGGGGAAATTGTCTATTTTTCAGCTGTATGTGCGCGTGTCTGCTGATGAACCTGTCTAAAAGCATAGCCCTGGCTAAAAGCATATTTTTCACTGTTCCCAAGAGTATGCATTTAGAGAGGTTCTACTGTACCCAAAATTTCAAAATACTGGACACATTTCTTCCGGTGTCCATTTCCCCTTTCACTGACCTTTAAAACTCAATTAAACAAAAAATCCAAAAAACTGAAATATAGCAACATTAGTGCACGTCTATAATCGCTTCTCCTCCCATGTCCACATGTCACAGGACTCCCCTTCCCCTCTAGATGACGTCCTTTTTGAAAGGCCCATAAACATATACTATATATATTTGTTGAGAAAAATGCATTTCCACCGACTACATTTTCAATATATGGTGAAATTAAGGATGATATTCTGGTTAAATCTATAAAATTCAATCAACTCGGCATAAATAATCGTCTTTTTGGCCTTCAAACAACTAAAAGGAACGCTTTTTGGTGTAGCTTTATGTAATAATGATTTATAAATGACCAAGTGTCATTATTCTGTCATACGATCAACACAATGCAATCTCAGAATAATGAATTTCCAGCAGCATTGTTGCACGGTGGTGGTGGTGGACAGAAAACCAATGTCTTCTTATTCATTCTAGAAAGCCGATTTATTAATGGTTAACTTGATGCCAACCATGTTTATCCTTGGCCTTTGTGCATATGGGCGTGAGCATCCCCGAGGGAAATTCAAAATAATCCTTACTATATACATACACGGTGGACCAGAATCCCTCACCACCGCACTTTTTCTTTTTGACACGCAAATTTAAACAAAAATCAATATTTATCGAAAAAAGCGTGCTGGCAAGTTAGTTGATTAAATCACGCAAATTGTTATTTTTTTTCAACAAAACACGCCCCTAAATGTTTATCGCGCATTTAATGTAGAAGCTGATTTTATGCAGTTAGTAATGAAAAATTACTTATTGGATCATTACATAATTCAGTATGGCAATGGCTAATTACAAAATCAATACTTATTTTGCATAAAAGGCGAACTGCGGGATATCCACATGACGTACTTTGGTTGCCAGAATGAAAGATGTGGTTTTAACCAAGCAGCTATAATACTCATTTTGGTTACAAAAAATTGTTTCAGATATATGCTCCATATTGTACTTGGCAAATCAATGACTAATTAAGGCAGATTATGGAGGAATGGATATATGTATGGCTCACCACATACACTGTGAGTCATAAAACAGTAGAACCCAATAAAAAAATCACAACTTGGTGAAAAATTCTTCGATTTAAAGAGAATTTAGCACTTACGTAGAACGATAGTGTAGGAATAAAAATGAATTAAAAAATGTGGTGAAAATGTTCTCCGGTGTCCTTTACACAAGCCCGGAGTCTAACGCGCCATTCTTTGATTAACGAATCGATTATACATCAGTCGAGTTCGATCCAAGTTTCTTAATTCGTAGTTTCGAGTCTTCGATTTGTAAACCTATTCCTGGAGAACTCACCAAATTCTGTAGTCCACCGGATTCGAGTCCGGACTGTTTGGTGGCCAATGGTTGGATTTGATGAACTGTGGCGGTGAAAAGGCTTGTCAAGGCTTGTTGAAAAATAAAAAAATCCGAGATTTGTCGCATGTCCGGAACAAGTTTTTTCTTCCTACACTAATGTTCTATGTAATTCCCAAATTTCGTTTAAATCGAAGCATTTTTCACGAAGTTGTGATCTTTTTATTGGGTTCTACATTTTTATGACTCATAGTGTAGTTTGATTTTCACAACACGTTTAGAAGATCAAAAATTCATTTTTATAATTAAGTACGAGTTTATATCAATAACTTTCCTTTTTTACATTCATGTTGAATTATAATTGATCTTTTGTTGTCTACAAAAGCATTTGAAGGTCATTAATCTTAGAAATCATATTTGACATACCAAAGAATCTCAACGGACTCTCAACAAACTTGACGATATTTATTATTTCAAAGAGTTAATAAAGAATTCATAAAGTAGTGTGATAGATTTCAGATAAATGTCCAACCGAAATTACGCCGTGATAAACAACACAATGGTTTTATCTAGTAGAAATGTGTGGCTGAAGGTGCAAAATATAAAAAAATGTCTTTCTTTTGTTCGTGTGAAACGGTTGATGTAGTCCAATATCAAATTATGTGACAAGCATGAGCATATATGTACATCGCCACTAACTGAAATTCTATCCATTGGGGCAATTTATCAAAACAGAAAACAATAAAGCTTACAAATCAGAGACTATTAAAGAATTTTTAATCATGAGAAAATGAATAAAAAACTATCTTTAATTTCACGATATATACATGTAGCATTTTCAGAGAAAAAGTACCACTGTGGGTATGTGGATCTCTGAAAAGAGGGAGGGTATTAGGAGTTCAGGGATGGTGTAGAATACGAGGTTCGGTCAAAAAGTCTTGCATATTCGTTGATTATTCGAAAACCAGATGTCGTACAAAAAAAACTAAAATAGCCATTTTAAAGAGCAGGAAAAGAGCACTATCAAAAACAAAATAGCGCCTCACTCGAAAGTGTTATAAAAAATTTCCACATTTCACGAATTTCTGATGTACTACAGCATATTTTTAAAATATTATCATATTTAAAATGTCCTTTCTGTACATTTATATGAAATTTTACACCTGATGCACATAAATTGTATACCTTAACAAGATTAGTAAAATTTAATCGGGTCATGACCATTTACAAACAAATAAATATAGCATTCTTTTAACATTGTATTTAAAATCTGTGTAATATTGGCGCAGCTGCACTGAAATGTTTACATTATGAATTTGAGAAGTGTTTCTCATTTATATAAATAAATTGCCCCAACAAATATAAATGATACCAATATAAAACAGAGTATGAAAACAACCTGTCCTTGAGAATGAATTGATCATCCACGACTATATCGTTTCTGTAATTAGTTATTGGTAGTAATAACATTTTAGTATGGTGATAATCAAAGTAGGTCATATTTTTGGTATAAATATAAACAGATGCATTTTCAACATGAAAAACGATGTGTTTCAACCTTTAATATCCAGAAAATTTTAACGTATGACAAAATTTAAAACCATTATCAATCGTATTATATTTTAATGTAAATAGATAATAAAAATACTATACAAAAGTTAAACAGCGTCATTAATTTGAACGAAATTTCCTACATCAACAGCAGAAGAAAAATAGTCATATTTCATAACTGTAAGTATTGTTGATATCATATAATATTCAGTATGATATAGTATACTGATTAAAATCTTATTTTGTAAATATTTATAACTAATCTGATCATTTGTAATTGTTCAGGGTAAAAAAATTCAAAACATATATATGTGAACAGTTCGAAACTGTTAAACAAACTAAAACTGACTGATATTAATATTAATTACTTTTCACAGATGAAGTTGGTCCATATTCACCTATTTTCGGTCATTTTCGCAGTCGTCTGGACCATGTACTTCACTCAAACAACTTCAGAGGATGAATTATCGAGTTCCGAAGAAGAAATGATTTACGGCCATATAGGAAAAATTTTAAAAGAGGAAAGTGATTTGAAAGCAAGTTTTTCTGAAGAACGGATCCCAATTTCAAAAAGATATCTTATTAAATCCATAAAGAATATGTTGATAGACAAAAAAATTAAGTTTTTGAATTTTTTGAAAGCTATTGGTTAATAAGTAATAAATATATCAGTTAAATAAACTATTCCATAACATATATATTTTGGTGGATAAATATTGTAAAAATAAAATTATATTTTTAAATTTGTTTAGTTTTTTAACAGAGTCCTACATACCCAAATTTGCTTCCTTACCCCTTCATCCTCCACTACCCAAATTTACGTCATTCTTACCCCCTCCAACCTGCACTACCCGAATGCATGCCCCTCCCCCACCTTCATCCTCCACTACTCAAATTTGCATCATTCTCATTCCCCCATCCTACACTACCCAAATTTACGCTCCCTCCCCGTTTATCCTACAACACCCAAATGTACGCCATCCCCCGTCCTCCACTACCTAAATTTGCGCCCCCAACCCCTTTCATCCTACACTACCCAAATTTATGCCCCCTGCTCCATCATCCTACACAATCCAAATTGGCGCCCTTCCCCCTTCATCCTACACTACCCAAATTTGTGCCCTTCTCCACCGCTCAATCCTCCACTACCCATATTTGCGTCCTTATCCTCCCCCATTCCTCCACAACCCAAATTGGCGCCCCCTCACCATCCTTCACTACCCAAATTTGTGCACCCTCCCATGCCCCCACCTTGCTACGCCACTGGTGCTGTGACATATAGTGCCTATATTCTCACTTCATTATATCTGTAACCTAAAACACCTGTGAAGTAAAGGTAGATCTTGTATAAGTACTAAGTTCTAAAAACATCTGTTGATATAATTAATTGCCATATTTTCATACAAACGATTTCGTGGTACATGTATACATTATCAACATTAATTCAATTGTATGTCGAGTCCTACAATTCAATGTCCTGAGTTATGTGTGTAATTTAGAATAGACATCAAACACATGTTATAGACATTGTAAAGTTTGTTCAATTATTCATCAATTAATTCATGAGCTCCGGTTAAACCAATCCAAAATTCACCAGAACTTCAAATGTTATTCTGCCAGTGAACCTTGAATAAATGATATAATGAGGTATATAAACCAAATGTTTGAAAACATGAAACTAATATGTATATGATAGGCAGCGAAACATTTCAGTCATTTCAACAAAGTTAATGTGAAAGTAAGTATTTTTCTTTGTGATTTTTCTGTAACTCCGAGGGACGGTGAAATTGTGTTGCATATTCGTTTATTATTCAAAAACCAGACGTCGTACAAAATGTCGGATGTTTTAAATGTTTCTCACCCGAACATGTTGAACTTGTGGACTGTGGCATGTGAAAAATGGGGACTTCTCTTTTTGCCAGTTACAGTTTCGCGTCCTTTATTGAAGTTTAAACACCACCTCTGTACCGTATTTTGAGAAACACATTTGCCACCATAAACTCCTAACATTTCACTATAAATTTCACTCGATTCCATGCCTTTCAACACTGAAAAACAAATAACACTTCGTTGCATGTTCCTCTCGTGTGAACGCTTTCGAGTGAGGCGCCATTTTGTTATTGATAGTTTGTTCGAAATTCTGCATGAATTGCGGAACCATGTAGTGATCTATGAACCCAAATTTCCTGCTCTTTAAAATGGCCATTTCAGTTTTTTTGTACGTCATCTGGTTTTCGAATAATAAATGAATATGCAAGACTTTTTGACCGCCTCTCGTAATTCATGAGGTTTTTTTTTTTTGCCTTACTAATATTTATATTTCATGTTTATTTATTTGTAGACATGAAATGCATCGTTGTATTTGCATTTTTCAGTTTAGTTGTTTCTTGTTACGCATTTTTGGATAATAACCAACACATAAGTAGACGAGCAAATGCAATTTTAACAATTTCTGATGATGATTTTGAAATGTCCAAACGAGATTCTGAAGACGGGGCAATAAACATCGAAAAACGTTCCTTCAAAAAATGGTGGAAAAAACACAGGAGGGTAATAGTTGCAGCTATTGAAAAAGGAGTTGTATCGTATGTTGCTACTCATGGACGTTAAGGAATTAATTTTAGCAAAATACTGTACAATTTTTAATTTTTAAGATTGTTCAGTATGAAATTTGAATAAAACTTGGCGTTTTGCAAATGAAAGTATTTTTGGCTAATGATAGCTTGACCAGAAATTGGATACATCCAAAAATACATGTGCACGTATGACTAACGATATAATAACAATGAACAAGTAAAAAATTGTCAACAGAGTTTTAATTCACATATGAATTCTTTTACATTTTTCTTGAGTGTCTAAGATAATAAAATAAAATTTTCATAGGAAATGTTTCAAAAAATAAATCCAAAAATAAATTACTTTATGATAAAAAAAAGCTATTGAAGATAGTTAGACAAATCTTTTAAAAAATCTGAAATTCTTGCGTCAGCAGCGTCGGCATTGGTAATAATAGGAGATGGAGGAATGGACTTCACTACATTCTTCAAAAATTCTTTGAGAAAAGCTTCCAAAATTCCAGTAAATATATCTGAATTTCGATTGGAAATGATGGATTCCGGAACAGTGTTCAAAACATCGGATGCAGCTATGATGGGTTTCTCCTCTTCACCATCAACTACGGCACTCCAGAATGCCACGCTTAGTAAAGCAACCAAAAATATGTGTTTCATATCTAAAATAACATAAAAAAGTCATGTATATTTAAGTATTTCTACATATTTACAGATTGTACTGATAATACATACTCACTGCTTCGATATGGGATCACTGCACAAGTTTAGTCCTGGTATTACATCAACTAGGGTCTTAAATACCCACGAGGCACGTCAATGTGTATAGGGAACAATAAAATTATATGATTTTACCATTTTTGGCGTCACAACTGCATATCTATAGTCACTCGTCATAAAATTCTTTGTTCAAATGTATAAAATGTGTATAAAACCAGTCCCTAGAAACTGTCCTAACCATTTGTGGAATCATAAAGTGCCCTTACAAAAATATCAATAAATGAAGTAAAGTGCTGAGGAATAAATATTGACAAAAACTATCATAAAAAGGATATAAACTGAAAACTTTATTGCTATATGGCTGGAAACATTTAATTGACGATTAAAAACCTGTCAGAACACATGTCAAAACGTCACAACCTGGTTACAGGTCAAGCACTTTTAATGCAAGAAAATGCATTTTAATTCAATTCAATTTAACTCAGTACCCTATAGTAAACAAATAAAGGTACTATGAAGTTATCGGGCCTCAATTTACAGAGGCTATGTATACAATGTCAGATCGGATCCATCATACTGAC
>JAQGAE010004110.1:0-13317 GCA_034696685.1 Julus scandinavius
TATCGAACGCTCATGAACTCGTGCACGCGTGCATAAATGCACGTGGTGAAATAAACAATAATTTGAGGCTTACAGTAGTACCACGATTTCCCCTGTAAATTGGCTTCCCATATGTATGCTGATGTACTCATGGTTGGCCAACTTACAGTAGAGTTATATTTTGTAATTGCTATTCTTTTAGTTTAATATGATAATAAACGTCGTGTAAGAGATAAAAAATTCATATGGGTACTTTACCTCTGTGGATATCGAATGAGCGAAAAGACAAACAGAAGTTATTCTGGCAGAAGATGAAAAAAACAAGGAGATTTTCAGGGAGCTCATGGCAGCACTTTGCAAACTTTCCCTCACCATCAGATACATGGCACAACTTAGTAAAATCGGATTCATAAAGCTTGCAGTGAACAAGACACCACCTAAGATTTCATTGGTCTGAGCAATGGCTTTCATCAGCAAAAGATAGATGTGGCGACACTTCTCCAGCTGGCCTCTCATCTTCAAACCATATTGATGCTGTGAGTTTTCGCCATCATGAATGGTGCTCTGAATCCGCTCTGTAAGAATCTTGATGCGAACCGTTAGTGCCCTACAGAGGCAAGTGAACAAGATTTCTGGTAGAATTTGGGACCCATTGATAAAAATGGCATAGCAGAGCAGTCCAACTGGAAACAGGAATCCGGAGAAGTCGCCATACACGATTTTATTGATGGCGAAGACGATGGCAGATCCCACCAGAGATGTGAGCAAGAAGATGGCTATTTGGGTAACGACTTTTACGTGATATCGGAGGGCCTTATCATGGTGAATGTCCAGGGCGGTATCGATGGCCTGAAAATTGCGAAAGTAGGATGGCCAAAGGTGGGCTCTTGCACTCATCGTGGTCAGATTGACCATGCAGAAAAGGGCCAGCGTACCCACGATGCCTCCTCTGATGATTGCCTCCAGGTAATTTGGTACAAAGACGATGTAATGCCACATAACTGCATTGAAGTAAAAGATGATTACTGCAAAAGTGACCACTGAAAAGATACGTGGTCTGGAGATCCAGTTGACCCGCAAGCCGCTCACCACGCTGGACGATGGCGATTCATTATTGTTTTCGGATATGGGGAATAGACCAATGATGAATAGCAATTGCTTGAATCGACCAAGGGCCAAGTAAACTTCGTCGTACTTTGAACCTGGTGGGGTCAATTGACCATCATTGGACGGGGAAACTTGTAGTTTTACAATTGGAGTATGAGCGATCTTAACCATGGTGATTCTAATATGCTTTTGATATTGATAACTGCTTTGTAATAACGTTGATCTGGGTTGGTCAGTACATCTGTGTGGGGTACTTAAGCTTTGCGTGCAGCGAAATAATGCAAATCAATTTAATTATTTTAATATTGGGGTGAGCAGTTGGGATATAATTGGTGTCAAATTAACTCTTGAAATTATAGAAAATGGACGTTGCAATTGTCAACTGCAGATGTCCAGATCGAATGTCAGAATGAACCCTTTGCTGCTGTCAAGACATCAATGACTGTTTGTTATGCTCTTCAAGTGCTCACCAAATGTTGAATTTTTCCAATATTTTTAATTATTTTCATTTTGGTAAAATCGATACATTTAGGGGGATCACAACCAGGTTGCAGCCCCATGCCTTTTTATGGGTGAAAATTTAAAACACACTCACAGCCAAACAAAAAGAGATTAAATAAAAATAAAAATTGCCTAAAATAGCTTGATAAATCATAAATGGTACCAGTATTACTTTGTCGTTTTTCACTTTGAAATGGTAGGTTTTTTTAAAATTAATAAACAAGTTTGAAAAATGTCCGTTAATTTGCACATGCTAGAAGCAGGTGGCAGCATGAGAATGCAAATTAACGGACATTTTTAAAACTTGTTTATTAATTTTAAAAAAATCTACCATTTCAAAGTGGAAAACAAAAAGTAATACCATTGCTGATTTATCAAGCTATTTTAAGCAATTTTTATTTTTATTTAATCTCTTTTTGTTTGGATGTGATTGTGTTTTAAAATTTCACCCATTTAAAGTGATAAGGTTATATACTTCCTTACTATATGTATATTTACTTTCAAAACTTTCATCAATCTATAAATTATAAATATATTAAATCGAAAATTGCTTAAGTAACGTCCGATAAAATTAATCACCGCATTTCAAACCGAAGTAACGGTAAAATTATTAATTAATTTATTCATTTTACTCTTCTAAGACCAGGGGGGGTGGGGGTCCTGAGAAATTGTCCCCCTTTCAATAACTCCCAAAACATGTTAATTTTCTATAATTAAACAATTTGAAACAGCTATAAAAAAAAGATTGACGCTTTTTAAAACTTTTTGTGGCATTAATAATCAATAATAATAATAATCAAAAATAAAGTAACATAAATGCATGTTCAAATTAAACCCCCAGTAGGATGATGAAATTACGCCTTTCGAACCGAGGGTTCGAAAATGAGTAAATAAGCGCTCTGGTGCGCCTCAGGTTATAACTTGGCGCTACGGTCGCTCTGTGCTGCCATCTGCCACCGCCAACGTTAAATTTCTCAAAGTTGTTTTCAAGATGGCTGCTGCTGTTATGTTCGCAAGAGCCCAAGTGTTGGCAAATACCGATAAACCAGCGGCTGTGGACATTTTAAATAAAATTGGTAAGTCTGTCTTTTAAATAATTCACCAGTACAGACATTTCATATAGTTTTGTTTAAATAGTGTGAGGAATGAAAGGTTTTGAAGCTGTTTTGGTCTAGCGAGGGCGAGTCTATTTGTTCGATTTGGCTGAATCATGTTGCCCTGAGAAATGTCAAAATTCTGCTTGTAATAACTGTTGTTTACAAATGTCGATTTGAATGAAGTTTCTTACTTGGTTATATATCGGTGGACTAGTTGCTACAGATAAAATGGTGTACGATTCAGCTTTTAACTATTATGCTAGATTGATTATGCGTTCTATAGAGCATTGACACGTGACGTCATACACAAGGCCGGTTCCCAATATGTTTTGAAGTGTATTATTTAGAAACTATGATGCAACGTTTGTTCCAGATGCCATCTATCTAATAGAAACTTAGCTCATCTAGTTCTCTTTAATAGTATATGAAAGTTTACCAACGTTATTCATCAAAAGCCCTAACTCATGCTAGTTGCCAGTTTGATATTAATTGTTAATTAATGCAGTCTTCATATAATATTTTTAATGCACAGCTGATATAAGTAATTAGTCATACGTCATTTTTTTTATTAAATTTATTCTGCAAAGCTGTTCAAATAGTTTCTGTGCCAAATACAAATATACGTTGTTAATGAGGAATGCAATGATAATATGTAGGATGGTTTACAATACTGCAAGTGATACTAAAAGTGAATAAAATCTATGAAGTAAAAATGACATCATTACATTATTGTATCAATGTTTCAGAAATATTTTGTTTTAAACCATTATACAAACATCACTTTAAGACCTTTAATTACTTTACTCGTTTAAACTATTGCAGTGCTCACACCTGAAAATGAAGCTGAAACTGAGGAACTCATCCGTGTCAAGGAGCAGAGCATCCTGGAACTTGGTCAATTATTAAGCAAAACTGGCCGCGCTGAAGGTAGTGCAGAGTTGCAAAAAGACAAAAAAAAACGATGACAAAAGAGTTACTTTTAATTGCATTAGCTACATTACGCTGACTTTTCTTTTCTAGAGCTATGTCAGCTCATACGTAATACTCGACCATTTCTGGGCCTTGTCAGCAAAGCTAAGGCTGCAAAACTTGTTCGGGCCCTTGTCGATCTTTTCTTGGACATGGAAGCTGGTACTGGATTTGAAGTAATAAATCAGCGTTAGCATATTAGTCAAAGTTGCAAGCGTTCATGTGCCATTTATTTAAACCTAGTTTTAACTGTATTCATATGATTTGTTTCGTATTTAAAGGTTGACCTGTGCAAGGAATGCATTGATTGGGCCAAACAAGAAAAGAGGACTTTTCTACAGCAGTCTCTAGAGGTATAGTAACATAAGTTTACCTTGTTTCCCACCTTCAAAAAAGTGGCTGTCAGTACAAGCATTTTCTTTGAAAACATTCTTTTTAGGCCAGATTAGTTGCTCTTTATCACGACACTGCAAAATACACCGAAGCGTTGCAGCTAGGTCGGTATTTCTGCAATGGCAAAATATAAGCAATTTTGATTTTCAAGAAATTTTAATCACCTATAATTTTTTTTTTGCAATTTGAAGGCACAAATTTACTCGGGGAAATAAAGCACCTGGACAAGAATCTTTTAGTCGAAGTACTTTTGTTGGAAAGTAAGACCTATCACTCTCTCAGTAATTTGCCAAAAGCAAGGTATGTTATTTTTCTACAAATAGTTTTTTGTGTTATGCTTTGCAATGTATGGTCCTCATCAATTTTCACCACTTAACCAGGGTTGCCTTAACATCTGCGAGGACTACAGCCAACTCCATTTACTGCACTCCTAAATTACAGGCATCTCTAGACCTGCAATCAGGTATTTATAACTGGGTTTAAAAAATTGTTGTATTTGAATATTTAAAGTTTTTTTGTACTGATTACATGTTTTTCGTTGCAGGAATTCTTCATGCCGCCGACGAAAGGGATTTTAAAACTGCATATTCTTATTTTTACGAGGCTTTCGAGGGTTATGATTTCATCGATAGTCCTAAGGCTCTCGTTACTCTGAAGTACATGCTTTTGTCAAAAATCATGTTAAACGTGTAAGTTTTCTAATTTTACTAACGTTTTTCTCGTTAAAGAAATGCTTTTAAATGCTGATTCTTGTTACACAGGCCAGAAGATGTTCATTCGATTATAAGCGGAAAATTAGCGCTTCGTTATGCTGGCCCTGAAATAGATGCCATGAAAAGTATAGCTCAAGCGAGCAGTAAGAGATCTTTAGCTGAATTTCAACAAGTAAGCCCTTTCGTCTATTTGTTAAAAATGCAATTTTTTAAAACGTTGATCGACATTGTTTAATGCCATTTTAAATTTTATCCAACCAGACTCTAAAAGACTACAAAAAAGAACTGTTGGAAGATTGTATTATTCGAGCCCACTTGGACACCTTGTACGACAACATGTTGGAACAGAATTTATGCAGAATTATCGAACCCTATTCTCGAGTCCAGGTAATGCGAGCTCGTTTGCACTAGTCTGGCTTGTTTTGTTTTGCCGTCACTTAATTTCTGCTTTTTTTATTTTATTTTTTATAAATAAGGTTGAGCACATTGCAACAAGCATAAAGCTGCCAATGGATCAAGTTGAAAAGAAGTTGTCACAGATGATTTTGGATAAGAAGTTTAATGGCAAGTTACATGTTTTATGATACATGTATGTGCTTATTAGATACAAAGTTTAAAACAGCTTTTCTGTTGTGTTGTTGAAATCTAAATTGGCACATGATTTCTGTAACATAGCACTTAAAATTAATTGACTAGTATCATTTTCAGGAATTTTGGATCAAGGCGAAGGTGTACTGATCGTTTTCGAAGACACCACCGTGGACAAAACATACGAATCTGCCCTAGAAACCATACAGAACATGGGCAAAGTAGTCGACTCTTTATACCATAAAGCAAAACAGTTGTCGTAAGAGCGCATTTAGGAAAATTTTGATTTTTTTTCTTCCCGAATGCAATTAACTTGAATTTTGCGTTCGAATACATTGTAATGAGCAGAGAATGGGAGCGACTGTATTCGAGTGCTTTTTTTTAGTAAATTTTGCATCATTCTCGTATTGAATGCACAAATTAAAGTTTAATTGAACTGGATCCAGTTTCTGTTTATATTTCTAAACAGATTTTGCAGTAAATAAATTATACCTTCATTAACAATTCTCCATTGAATTTTGAAATAGTTTTATCGATCATCTGTAAGACTGACAGATTCTGCATTTTCCCCATCAATTACATATGTGTGACACTTTGGAATTATTAGCATAAAACGCGTTTATAGATCAAACAGCAGCTGTAGTAGCCGTTTTTATTTACATAATAGTAAGTAATATACAATTAACACTTATAACCTGATTTTCATGAAATAAAATATAGGTGGTGCTTTATAAGGCCACATAAATTCCAATTGGACCACATTGATCTAATTTTTGGATTTGGTGGAAAAATCAATTTTTGTTCCAGATTTTAAATGTGTATGTAACGAATTTCGTTATTAATGTAGGCTTATTTCTTTTTGAGGCTGGTGGTACAGAATTTGTGCTGGTATTTAGACATTTGCACAAATGGACAAAAGCCCAAAGTTTTAAAATTTAATCTAATTAAATATTCCACGATCATAGGCTTGGTAGGTTAGGTTTTTTCCATGATTCCTGTGGAATTAATATTAATTTAATATATTTTTTTAATGAGGTTCAATTTCTTCATTAGCTGTACATGGCCATTAAATTATGTAGTTAGGATACTGTGTTAATGGAACTGCATCCCTACATAGTTAGGATTATAACCTCGTATCATGACGCTATAGCGCTTTATTCGCCATCCGTTCGTCACAGCTTCCGGTATTGTTTTGGAACGGTTTTCTTCACCGAAATTAAAGCGCTTGGTAAGAATTTTGCGAATTTTGCATTATTAAAAAAAAAAATTTTGGGTTTACTTAATAGAATTTCACGTTTCAACCATTAGTGGTCGCGTATTTATTCTAAAAACTCCGCTTGTATAATGAAGGAATCTCGACACCAGACACCAACCTCGTGACTTTCAAAATGGCGGTGGTCTGGTTCTTTCAACCTTGTATTCTCCTCAATAAAATTTATAATATCTTTGGTATTATTTTACTATTTTACTTGATGTATACGTGCAAAATGGAGTACCTTCTAATAGTATTTAAGCATGTTCTTATGTTTAGTCTTTGGGGTATAGGTGGAAGAAATGCCAATGAGAGAATACTGGTGGCAATGTATAAAAAACATTCACAACAAGAAACATAAATAAAGTTTCTGTTGTAACACTTAATCAAATTGTGTTTGTTTAATAAATACATACCAGGTTTGGCTATATTCTTGAGGATCATATCTGTGAATTGGCAAATTGGGGGAAAGTGTTATAATTGCGTGCTGGCTATTTTGTTGGCTGTCCATTCAACAGTTTCTCTGTAATATTAATTTTATAGGTTTTCAAACAACGGTGGTTCTACAATATCTAACTGTCTATCGGATATATCCGTGGCATAAGTATCAACGATATGGATGATGGCACCAGTGTACTTATTCAGCAAATGGAAGAGGGTAGTTTCGAATTCTTGATTGACAGCCGGTCCCTTGTGCAAAATCACAATTCACACATGACTATGGACGCCATACAAATTGACATGCCTGATAAAAATGATGGTACTTTGACAAAGGTACCGGTTCTATTGCAAATGCCAGAAGAATTAAGGACCCTTGGAGGCAGGTTCAGACCAATTCTGTGTTTTGTGGTCATTTCCCATAATTGTATCGGCGTCCGTTACATTCTAACAGATATTCCATTTGATGACCAGATTCACGAGATCTGGAGACACTTGAAGACACCATGGATATAACAAAATTTGACCAGTTAAATACAGATGGAATATCTGTATTATCGACGTCTTTGCTGGACAAGATAAATCTGGAAGATTTTGTGGATGTTGTGACAACTTATCAATGCAAATTCTGCCGCTTTAGCTGCGCTTGGAAAAGTGGTTTAATGAGCCACATTAGAAATGCTCACATCACCGTTAGTATAATATCCATAATTAATGACTATTGATGGTGAGCACGATATGTTGTAACGTGTATTATATTAATTTTCGTCTATTATTCTTTCAGCAAAAGCTAGCTATGACAAGTTCCAATTTAACCAATTCTCCATCCCAGTTACTGTCATTGTCAACTGTATCCGAAGCTTCGACTGCTTTGTCCAAGACTCAAAATGCTGTTACGATACCATCCATTACAGCATCCCTTCAATCTCGGTTAGCGATCGATGCGGCAATTATGGCACCCTTGGAGGATTCAAATTCAATGCATGTGGTCCAAAACCCTGAATTTCAACAACGAGCGAAAGAAGATCAAGTATCTTTGTTGCAGGAAAAACAAATATTTCAGTGCGGTTCGTGTAATCAAGGCTTTGAAACTTTGGACATCTGCAAAAGGCATATGGTGATGGTAAGACTTATTTTCTTCTTGATGATATCAAATAATCATTTGGAAAACACAATGTTCCAAAATATGATGTACATTTCGAAATTTTAAATGAATAAAATTAAATTGATTTCTCGGGCATTAGGAACATCAAGTACAATTGGAACTCGAAGATGCTGGAAACAAAATCAGCAAAAGAAAACCAGTGAAGCCAAAAAAGAAACGTCAAGTCTTAGAACTAGAGAGGGATATACAAGTGAAACAGTTGAATTCTGAAATAGTTGAGAGTGAAACCTTAAGTAAACGAAAAGTAAGTTTTTTATCGCAGCCAGATAGCGATTAATTTCAGCTGCCGTGTTTTGCTTTTGTATCCACGTTTAATTGTTGATAGACAGTGAAATCCCCTGCTTACGAAGCTTATTCCTATATGAAATCGATTTTTATAGTCTAGATTTAAAGCCCTTATCATTATTATTTGCGTTTAGGTTCGTCCACCTAAAGCACTCACGGAAGACTATTATTTATCGTCGAGAAAGCGAAAATATAGCCGTCGCCAAACTTCGCAAGACAAGTCATTTAGGTATCAAACTTTTATTTACATTCTCAAATTTTCATTTATTTCGTTAAATTTCCAGCCAAAGTCATCTGTCTGTATTTCAGGTGTGAATTTAAGAGCTGTAACACGCACTTTCACTCTGAAAAAAATCTGCAATACCACATGCGATGCCACAAAAAAGACGAGCGCGTGTTTCAGTGCGTGGAATGCCTGGAAAACATCGAAAACTGGCGCGTCATGACCATGCATTTGTGGAAAGAGCATCAAGTGGATTTGGACCTTTACTCGTGCATAATCTGCGGCTACCGCACGTGCAGTTCGTTCAAATTGGAGAACCACCGCCGTATCCATAGCGAGGAGCGCCTGTTTGCCTGCAGCGTTTGTCGGAAAGGGTTCAAGCAAATGAGCCAACTGAGAAATCACCAAGTGGTGCACGTGGACCGCAAGAACATGACCGAAAAACGATGGTTCTGCGAACAGAAGTGCGACACCTGCAATCGGAAGTTTTCGGACTCCAAATGTTTGAGGAAACACATGCAAGCGGTGCACAACAAGGTGGAGTACACGGTTCTTGGGCCTCTTGTTTCTAGTGCCGATGTACAATGCAAAATATTCTTTTTAATTTCTGTTTAGGTGAGGCCATATTCTTGCGAATATTGTGATCACACATCAGCTCGCAAGGCTATGCTCCAGTTGCATATGCGATGTCACACAGGTATGCCAACTTAGTAGCTGTCATTTTTACATGCAACGAATTGTATAACTTGACCAATCAGATTTGGTATGATCAGCGATGTTCTTGACAATGCATTATTTCGATTTCAAGGAGAAAAACCATTTACGTGCGACTTGTGTGACTATCGGACAGGTGACCACAACTCTCTGCGCCGCCACAAGATGCGGCATTCCGGCGACAAGCCGTACAAGTGCCGCCATTGCAACTACGCATGCATCCAGGCCATATCGTACAAGACCCACATGAAGAATAAGCACCCAAACAGCACGGAAGGACTTTTCTGCTGCACCCTTTGCAACTTCAGATCGGTTAGTCAGGACAATTACGTCAACCACATGTCCGATCACAAACGAGGCGCGATTCCCATAAAGGCGGCGGAAATCGCCCCGGTCTTGGAGCAGGAAATGCCGGCGAACCAACAGGAGGTCGTGATGGAACAGCTCGAAAGCATGCTGCCAGGAAACCACTCTACCGCACAGCTAATTTACAACTGCTTGAACGCCGTGTCGCAACAAAACCAGCAAAACTGCGATTTGCCACCTGGAGTGTCGACCACCACAGTTAACGGCGAGCAGATGATAGCCATACAAATCCCCAACGAACAAGGTGGCAGTGGTGAAGCAGAATACATTTATTTAACACTTCAACAGCAGCCTACAAACGACGAAGTTGTAGGTGGGAGTGGAGTCACAATGGAGGCACCCATCAAGGAGATCAGTCAGTTAACCCTAGAGCCTGAGCAAGCACAAGCGCTGTTGGATAGCCTGGAAAGAGCTGAATTTACCACCTGAGATGATAGTTTCTACATATTTTTGTCTACTTTGGCATGTCTTTCACTTGTAAATTTCTTGTACAGACATTAGCAGGAGTAAAGTTTTTGAAATGTTTTCAGAAAGATGAGAATTAAAAAAATTGGCTATTTTTTTTCCAATAGATTTTCCAATTTGATCATTCTGGCTAATTTTGAAAGATTAGCATTTTTTTATATCAAATGTAATACAAGCCTTCCAAATACTCGAAAGAATTTATTATCATAGCATTCACAGATGCAAACGACTGCACGATACAATGGATACAAGAATTTTCAAACGGAGCGAAATACACGTTTTGACCAAAGGCTCACCACGCACGATGTATTCCTTGTGTGGCATGAGTCAAAATCCAAGACGATTCATCGCGTGCCACGATTAGCATCTGTTTGTGACGTGGGTGCGTCTTGCAGTTCATTATCAATTTGTTTTGCTGCTTTGTAATATAGCAATCTTTGCAACGCTTCCGCAGCTTCATCTTCATCTTAAACGTGCGTACTTGATGCAAAATTCCTGGTGAAGTCAAAGCTAAAAGATTGCGAGGATACGACGACGATGAACCTAGGCCTACTGAAGCACGTTCGGAAAATCCCTGCTGCAATACGTGGAAACATCGTACCGGCATTACGCTTGGATGACCCTTACTCGTGTGATCCATTTCTTTTAATTTTACCCCTTGCGTGCTGGAGCACAAATGGAAATTTCTGGAGGTTAAAGCCGACGGTTTGGATATATGGCTGTTGATGGCTCGGGACCAAGAACTTAAGGCAGCAAATTGGGACCTCAAGTTAGCCAAACACGACTGCATCGAAGACAGCATTTTAGATTTCCGATGCTGAAAGTAAAAACTGTAATTAGTTAAAACTTGGGACTCGGCTACATCAGTGATGGAATATCTTATCCTCATAGCATGATCGCAGACATGTTTTTGAAGTAATCTGAATCATATTTGAAGGAATTTCAAACGGATATAAACATTAAGTGACGAATGTTACGGTTAAAATTATATATATAAGTTGTGTCTTCACACCAATTTGAAATACTATAGTAGCCTATATTCTCTTGTTATCTTTTGGCCGTTCATCATCCACCGACACCCACATTGTCAAAAACGGGCAAAAGAACAGGTAAGCAAACTTATAATTTCATTCTTGTTTGCTTTGAAGCTCTGTCGCTTGCAGTAACCATTTGTTCTCGTTTATTAAGTTGTAATATTTAAGTATAAAGCAAAATTATAACTATAAAAATACGGTTTTACCTTGACTCGCCTTATATTTAGGACTACTGAGATTGTGTGTTGAAGAAACCTGAAAGCACTTCTAGGCTATAGCGCTCTGGCTAAAAGTTTACCACAATCTGACCTCGAAGGTCACATAATTTTTTAAATATCGGTCGAAATTTGAAGTTTAAAATCGTGGTTTTTGGTTGACTTCAATTCGAAATTATACCCACTTTCATAAATTATCCGAAAAAAAAAATTAAATTCTTCATACTGGAAGGCTGTGATAACTATGTATATATAACACATTAATGTTGCATTTATGTTCTTCGCTATTTTACATTGATTTTACATTCGGAACGTTTATTATGTATGATGACGTAAGTATCATGCATTTAGACAGCGAATTTGTTGAAAACAGTTAGTTTTAATGCCATAATTTACATTTGCCGGCAATTTATACTCTTATGCATTTGTATGCTTTGTTTTCTTATAGCAAAAATATTCTTTTTCGACATATTAAAGTTTTTAATGAAATCTTAGTGGTTTTGTTAATAATTTAATTAAAATGTGAAAAAACTGAATTTAAACATTTATTTATTGCTGCATGTTGTGATGTTATGTCTTCTGCATGTTTTGACATTGACAGAGAAAGACAACATGTTCTTACAACTGCCAGGAACTTAATTGCATTCATCTGTAAATGTTGACGATTTATCATATATTAAAAATAAATTGCATTTCTTAACAGGCTATTATTAAAAATTGGGCGATAATTACGGATTTCACATTTTAGTATTTTTAAAATTTTGTAAAAAAAAATGTTTTAATAATATATAGTGATTATTAAAATTATTTTGTAAGTAAAAAAGAATCTGGTTTTTGGTGCGTAATTTTCTCGTAATTATTTTAATTATGCACACTAATTAACTAAAAAAATACATTGTAGTGAGATAAAAAAAAAAATAAAAATACGTACTGTGGCGATATTGTCATATTGAAATCACATTGGACATCCATAACATGAATGGCCCCTACCCAATGAGGTAGGCTATATGAAGTCTACCTCATTGCCCCTACCCCCATGCATGTTTTTCCTATATTAAAGCGCTGTAATGTTTTACCATTAAAAAATGCTTAAAATTGTGCTTTCAGGGTCTTGGATACGGCATCCGTTAAGGGGCGCTAGGAGTAATATATTATATTTTAAATAACGGCGGTTCGTGAATAATTTTTAATGTTGAGATTCATGTTTTACATGTATGCCCATTAATCACCAGGCTATTAGCTAAAAAAGCAGGCCTAAGTTAGCCAACTGTTAGCCCCGTTATCATAAATAGGCAAACATGTGTTGCATCTCTGCTATGCGAGATAGCTAACATTTTCTTATAACCAACAATAAGAAACCTAATTATTGGGGAAAAAAATCCACAACAATGCAACATTTACAAACAAATTTAACCAACAAAAACAAGTTATAATCAATAATGTTTCGCATAAATATACATTATAGAAGTATGATGCTCATTGCGTAGTAAACTTAGAATTTAAAATATTTGAATTCTGCTACTTTTCTTGTAGAATATGAAACACCAAAAACAGAGAATCAAGCATGATTTTGTCTAAAAATGTCCACCTACTCATCGTCTTCCACCCCCAATCAAAGGTTAACGCTATTCATGGCTGTAATAAGTAGTGAATTTTTGTGTAAGTATATTTTTCACTAAAAGGGGTATCCCCATTACAAACGCACAAGTTACTATAATTGTAATGCTAGCTACACGCATCGGCGAACATTCGCCGCGCGACCTCGAGTCGGCATATAACAAGCATTGCTCGGAGAAATATTCTGTGACGTGTC
>JAQGAE010004111.1:0-13314 GCA_034696685.1 Julus scandinavius
AATCTCTTTTTGTTTGGCTGTGAGTGTCGTTGCAAATTTACCCATTGAAAGGGATAGGGTTTCAATCCCCCTTAAGACGTTTCTCCGTATAAGAAGTCAAATCTCACTGTCCCAAATGTGCAATTATGATGTAAGTTTTCTAGTTGCACCCCATGTTGAAAAACGTAGTAACAGGTTTCTACTGTACTGTTCATGGAAAACTTATTAATTAAAACATTTTTGCACTGTGATTCAATTTTATGTTAGTTTGCTTAATAAGAGAATTGATTTTTCTTAATTCTATCTAGATAATCTTGTTTTTTGTATCTTGCAGATGGTCCCGAGCAGTGTTCCAGCAAGCTGCTGAGCATCCCGTTTGTTGAGGATCCCCAGCAGCGCTTGAAATGGCTCGCCCATCTGGAATTCAACAACATGACTGACCTGACCTGGGATAAGGTCGATGTCCACTTGCCAAGGACCGAGAAGCTACGTACCATGGTGAGGCAAGGCATCCCACACTCGCTCCGGCCACAGATGTGGATGCGTCTGTCAGGAGCATTAAACAAGAAAATCAATTCGGATGTCTCTTACAAGGAGATCCTTAAGGCAAGCTCCAACGATCATCTCATGACGTCGAAACAAATCGAAAAGGTGAATCACGAGAATCCTGCTAAAAATCGTTTTTTCCGTTGTAGAAGTCAGTGTAACTTTGTTTTGTTTTTCCAGGATCTGTTGCGAACTCTGCCAAGCAACGCCTGCTTTTCAGACCTCTATAGCACTGGAATCTCAAGGCTGCGCCGAATCCTGCGTGGCTTAGCTTGGTTGTATCCTGATATTGGCTACTGTCAGGGAACAGGAATGGTAAATCTTTAGTGATTTTTGTGTCGATTTTTGTGTGTGTTTGGGTTATATGAAGAATTTCTATGTCAAACGTTTTATAAATTTTAATGCACATTTTACCCAATTTTTTGCAGATCGTAGCTTCGTTATTGTTATTTATGGAGGAAGAGGACGTTTTTTGGATGATGTGCACCATCGAGGAGGATCTTCTGCCCGCATCCTATTATAGCAGCACATTGATAGGAGTTCAGGTCATACTTCATCTTACAACAGAATGACTGAATGTTTTTTTCAAAAAAAAAGCTGAAATGCCTACATTGTAGTCTCTTTCGGATTTATGCAGGCTGATCAACGTGTCTTACGGCAACTGATTTGCAGCTATCTTCCAGATGTCGATTTGGTCTTAAAGGAACATGATATCGGTAAGAATTTTGCAGTTTCTGGGAAGAGAATGCCAAACTTAAAAGTGTCAAATAAATCTGGAATTTCTATTAAAAATATGGGGAATTTGTGCGAGGTTTTTTTTGAGAAATTTGAGGAGGTTACTTTTAAGAATGATTAACGTAAGAATTGGAAATGTTGGAAATTGTCGACTTAATTAATAATGTTTGAATAATTTTGAGAGAATTTTATAAAAATCGGGAAGTTAAGAATTGGAAATGTTGGAAATTGTCGACTTAATTAATAATGTTTCAATAATTTTGAGAGAATTTTATAAAAATCGGGAAATTAAGATTTGGGATAATCTTCAAAGACTTGAACAAATTGTCAGAAATTTGACTATAAAAATAAAATAAAGAAAAATAAAAAAATTAAGATAAACAACATTCCAACTATTTCTGGATGGCATTGATGCATCTGAATATTTCTTGAATTTAACAGCATGGTTTGATAAGGCTAATAATGTAATTGTTGGCAGCTAACATCAATCTTCGTTAACTTGAATTTGTGCATGATTTTTAAATATTTTTAAAAATTTTGAATTCAAAAAAATCAGATTAACATTAATTGTTTGAGGTGCAGTTTTTACAGTAAGTCCAGTTTTAAAATCTCCGCAGTTTGAATCTTGGAAGTGTGATAGTGCATGCATGAATCTTTACATGATTCAGTAGCTAGCTGCCACCGATTTTCAGCAGTCAATTTGATGTTTTATGCCAGATACGAGTGAGTGAAAATTAGTATTCCAAAAAAAAATAATCCCGCCAACTGTGAGATTTTGTTAGCAAAAAATGTGGTGCTGTTGAAATTCTCAGGAATCTTGTGTGATTTGTCGTTGACAGTAAGTCAAGGCAATGTTGTCTTTTTTTTTTTAGTGAAGGGCCATTGAATATTCGCAGCGACCATTGGTCTTGGCACCAATAACAACTTTAAAGTACACACGTACCTCGCTTTACAGCCTAGATATGTTCCAGAATAGTTGGCCGTATAACGAAACATTTGGGCCTTAAATCCAAAAAGTGTCATAATTAAAAAAGGCCGTTATAGCGAAAGTCCATATAAAGAGCGGCCGTTTAGGTGTAGGCACCTACTGTGCTATGTACACATTTTACAATTGGCATACAAAAATGGCTTATTGGCGTAAAAGAGTGTAGATTTCTTTGGGTTGTAATCTTTTTTCTTGTTATGGTAGAACAGGACTTACTTAAAAACTCAGCTTGTAATCTTGATAGCAAAGCTAGTCAAACTATTACTTTTAGCTAAATTTTGCTTTTAAAGAATGCAGTTGCTGCAATAGCAAACAGTAATTCCTGATTTCTGCCTCGACTTGCACGAGTTTTTCTTTCTATTAACCAATGTATTCCTATTCCTTTTCTACTAATCTTCCCTCCCCTAGAACTCTCCCTCATAACTCTCCACTGGTTTTTAACCATCTTCGCAAGTGTCGTTCATATGAAGATCTTGTTGAGGATCTGGGACGTTTTCTTTTATGAAGGATCCGTAGTTCTCTTCCAACTAACTTTGGGAATGCTAAAAATCAAGGTTGGGCATTCACAACCTATGCTCGCATTTATAGATAATTGAAATAAGCAGCATTGCCACTGCTTTTGTCAGGGATGCCTTTATCCATGCATTTATTAACATTTTGCAGGAACCAGACTTTAAAAAATTGGAAAATTCGGCCCAAATTTTCAATGCTCTCTCAGACATTCCAGGAGATGTGGAGGACGTTGATCAACTTTACGAGGTAAGGGGGAGGCATGTTTCTGCCCCACCACCGTTTCGGGATTGTGTATGTTGCTTTGATTTGCCATTCTGTTCTACCACTTTTTAGGTGTCATTTCGTTTGGCCGCCTCTGTCAATGACGTAGTTGTGGAGACTCACCGACGGAAGCATCTAGCATATCTCATGGCCGACCAAGGGGCAATCGTGAATCCGGAATCGGCAAGAAATCTACCAAAGCAGGTAGGTGAAAACATTTTTTTGTGACAGGTGTTTTCAATTGAATAAAAGAAATGCCGACGCCAGTGGTCGGGTGGGTTTGCGTGTTTGCTTCTCGATCCTAAGGTGCGGGGTTCGCTCCCCAATCGAGGTCAGTGGGAATTTTTACGGGTCGGAGAAATTTCTTAAGTGGCGACACCAGAATAGTTGAAATGCGCAAGAAATTTACAGGGTAGGAAGGAGGCGGTCACTTGTAACTTTTATGGATCGACATTCTCTGGAATTCAGCAGTGGATAGATTTTACAAACTTTCAATAACTTATTTCAATTTTTTTCCACATCATGAAATGTAACTACGCATGCTACTTTCAAGTAGAAATGCCACATGGTATTTTGAAAAAAATTCCAGTTGACTGCAGCAGTTTCTTTCAAGGATTTATACGTTTATGACGTCAGAATGGCAGAGTGTCATTTTTTTTCTCTCCATTTTTCACTTGAAATGTCAAAAACGCTTTTTCTAGCAATTGAATCGACGCCAGCTGCGCCGTTCGAAGTCAATGATCCAGCTTTTGCTGTTTGGCGACGAGGACGAATCCGACGACTCCAAGTCCAAAAACATTCGGCAAACGGAAATTTTGGTCGACCTGCGGGAAGCCGTCCTGCAGGTCTCGCGGCATTTTCAGTCCATTGATCCTAAAAACAATAAAGTGGTAAGTGCCTCCAACGTTAATCCGAACATGGTTTGCACGCATGGAAAATCTCTCATTCGACAGTTGTTTTACAGAGTCTGGTGGCAGATTACACAATGGATAGCCATGCAAGGGACCACGAAAACTTTGTGAATGTGTCCCGAACCCGCAAACGCAGGGCCAAGGCCTTGCTTGACTTCGAGCGGCACGATGATGACGAATTGGGATTCCGGAAGAACGACATTCTCACGGTTAGTGATGCAATGCCGGCTTCTTTCAAGTTACTGTTGTAATTGTAGGATCAATTAAAACTTCACATAGAACTTATTAATATTTAGTTGGCAAATTTCAGTTTGCCATAAAATTAATTTTTCTTTTCAAAAACGAATATTTGCAATTCCGAACCAATTCAAATTTTTCACATTATCATTTGGGTGTATTTTCGTTTTATTATCGAAAAATTCATACGAACAGGCTAAAAATGTTTGTCATTAACAAACTGCGGTCTCTCATACAAGCAGTTTTGTGTCAACATTTTGTTGATTACGCTATTGACTCTTGGCAATTGACTGAATATGGTTGTTTCCTTACCACAGATAATATCACAAAAAGACGAACACTGTTGGATTGGTGAATTGAATGGCCTGAGGGGCTGGTTTCCGGCCAAATTTGTGGAGCTGTTAGATGAGCGAAGCAAACAGGTGAGCCTGCAGGTTATTAAAATGTACAAAAAGAAAACGTATAAGAAAGTGGTTATTTATTATTCGTAAAGTTTCTGGATCTAACCGACCATTTTTTTTTTTAGTATTCTAGTGCAGGAGACGACTCCGTCACCGAAACAGTCACCGATCTCGTCAGGGGAACGTAAGTATTGATTTTTAAATGCTTCTTCGTTTTAATGCTTTTGAGCATGACTGTACATCTGTGGGTTTTCTCTTAATTCTTCTCAGTTTTTGCCCTGCCATCAAAGCCGTTCTGGAACATGGGATGAAAAAGTCGTCTATCATGGGAGGACCATGTCATCCTTGGCTTTTCATTGAAGAGGTGGGTTTGAAAGCGTGGTGAACAAGCAAGCAGTTCATCACTCTCTTAGTAGCTTAAACTAACTTGTCATAAGCTCCATGTCAATCGTCCAAGTTTCAACTCAGTACTCTAAAGTCAGCAAATAAATTCCATATGGTCGGGGGTGTCGGGCCAAATTCAGGCGAATGCTTCTATTTAAGAGAACGTGCTATCGATGTTGCGGTTTATTTTTATTAAAAAAAAAACTTTTTGAATAGGTGGCCAACCACGAAGTAGAGAAGGACTTCAACTCTGTTTACTCCAGGCTAGTTCTCTGCAAGACCTACAGGTCAGTGACTCAAGACGTGCTTGCCGAACTATGTGGTGTTGGACTTTGTTTGAAAGTGTCCTGTGAATTTTTTGCTTTTAGGTTGGACGAAGACGGGAAGGTTCTAACGCCTGAAGAAATCCTGTACCGAGTAAGAATTCATGAATTTTATAGTATTTTTTTCCCCCAAACCGACAAGGTAGTTTGACATTTAGTTAATATCGTGTGTATGCCTTTCAGTCTGTGCAGGCCGTTAACATGAGTCACGACACAGCCCATGCTCAGATGGACGTGAAATTGAGGTCGCTCGTCTGCCTAGGACTCAAGTGAGTGGCCAGTTTGTTTTAATTATACACCCATTCCTCGCTTTACGGCATAGATACGTTCCGGAAAAGTTGGCCGTATTGCGAAAAGCCGTATAACGAATCAATTCTTTCTGCATTGTAATTTTCATTTTTTTTTTCCTTCTTAAACGAAGTGAAACCCATAAGTTGTTTTATTGTTGGCCAAATCCGACCTTGTTTGTGCAAATTGGGGTAACTTATCACATTTTTGGCCACTTTAATTACAGCATGTTTTTTTTTTTTTTTTTTTTGGCCTTATGGTGAAATATTGTGGGCCGTAAATCGAAAAAGTGCCACAATTAAAAAAGACTTATAGCAAAAGGTCGTAAAACGAGGTATAGGTGCACCTAGATTATAGCTTGTGTTCTTGCGTAATCCCAATTTTTTTCTAAATGAAGTATTTCGTGTTTGATGAAAAGATCTTTGATATTGTAATAACATGACACTGATTACGGCATCCTAAAGCATTGTGCATACAATGTTAAAATCGAAGATATTCGATTTAGATAATACGAAAGTGCTCGACTGAAATATTCTCCATGCGTCATTTGAATATTTTCTGTTGGGAATTACCGCTGACATAGATTTTTAATAAACAGGATAATTACAGATAGATTTTAAAATGGAACTTAAATGCGAATGATCAGTTTCATTTTTCAGGTTGTTTTTAAATAGATCAGAAAATAGTTAACTTTTGCAATGTATGCATTGCATTCTAGATATCAAGGCATACAAAGTCTGACATTTTTATTTATAGTTTTAATTTTTTTTATTGATAGTTGGATAAGTCATGAATTAATCTTATTCCAACTTTGTTTTAATATTTGTGGTCGTTGTGGTGTCTACAATTTTTTCATAACCATTGTGACTCAAACATGGGCTGTTTTCAATAGCGAATATTTTTGAATTGCAATGTCTATCTTTCTTTATTCTAAAAACACTTTCAGCGTTAGACTTGTTTTTAAAATTGAATTCATTGCATAAGTTCAACATTTACTGGTTCATTTATTCAATATAAAATTGCAAAGTCCGTTACACCCATGTACCTAGCTTTACGGCCTAGAAACGTTCCGGAAAAGTTGGCCATGAAGTTATTGTTAGCCAAATCCGACCTTGTTTGTGCAAATTGGGATAACATCACATTTTTGGCCACTTTCTTTAATTACAGCACTTTTTTTTGTTTTTTTGGCTGTTATAGCGAAAGGCCATATAGTGAGGTATAGGTGTATTTGCTTTAAGGATTAGTTTTTATTCTATTCAGAATTTGATTTTGAATTTCAAATTTTTAAAAAATCAGCATTTGTCCTCTTAACCACAATAAAATTTTATTTTTGCAATGTAGCCAATTGTTATATACTGGCATTTTAGTAAACCCGTCTTGCCTCTATCCTCTTAGCAACCAGTTGCCTGGAATTTATTTGCAAGTTTGACATAAATGCCAGGAGGATGTCAATTAATTGGCTCATAATCTACTCTAACATTAACCCGACACAGTTGGGCTTTTGCCAGCTTTTTGAGGTTCTTGAAAACTACACTACTGTAGCGTACGTCAGCTTGCACAATTGTAATTGTGAACAGTTTTAAACGACCTTAGTTTTAGCGTTTTGATGTTGTAATATTTGAGAGAAGTACAATTCATTCAATTTTTCTGGGAATCAATCTTTCATTCCTCTTGAGGTCCTTGAAATTATCAAGCAGATAAATTTAGGGGTTATCGTAATGAGTTATCACCCTTTTTCGGGAATATTCCGGTTCATTTTGAAACGAGAACCATGCAGTAACAGATTCTCTCTTCAACGATATACAATTCCGTTATGGTCCAAAGTTTCCCAAAAATGCAAGAATCACGCACTGACATTAAATCCTTTTGGTCAAAATATTTACGAAATCGTCAAGCAGTCTTGGACTGTGGATCGTTTCCCGTCTTGTTTTTCGAGTTTCTTATTTACAATATTATCTTATCATATTATGTTATTACGGCATTTTTGTATAACTTTGCGCTCTAAATACATCACAACAACAAATTTTTAATGTGGAAAAGTTATATTTTAATTGCTCGTAATGATTTATCCAAGTTACCAAACTAGCCTCTTAGTTAACAAAAATCGTATTTGTTAAACACAATAAAATGAAAAAATGCCGGCTTGACCCCCATTATCTTTATATTTTCAGCGAGCAGGTCCTTCACCTTTGGTTCGAAGTGCTGTGCTCGTGCTTGCCCATCGTCCAGAAGTGGTATTTCCCTTGGTCCTTCATCAACAGCCCTGGTTGGGTGCAAATCAAGTGCGAGCTGAGGTTAGTTGCCGGACTCTTGGCCGAAAATTTAAAGCTTTACGCCTTTTAACCACTTTTTTCTATTCCCTCAAGGATTCTGTCACAGTTTGCTTTCAATCTGAGCCGGGACTGGGAGCTTCCCAAAAATCACCCTCGGGATGCCACGTTCCGCGACGGCGTCCGAGACATGCTTGTCAAGCATCACCTTTTCAGTTGGGAATTATGAGTTGGTCCATTTTCCACACACAGTGCAAATCGTATATTTACATGTGAATTTTCGAGACCTCGCTTGCCGCAGTGTCGAGAATTAATGCGTGCATTACAAATGGTCACCACGGGTTCTGAATAATTTTGAGGAATGCAAACGTGCGCGTAATTACTTTATGCGGTCCCACAAACCTTCGAAAAACTCTAAAAATGCCCCTTTGTTTAAATTAAGGTTATAGATTATTTATTTCCATACAGATGGAGGAAAATTTTAAACGAATTCCAAGATATTCAGGGATTTTTCAAGCACTAACCTAGTCTCATCGTTCTCTTTTAACTCTTCAATTGGAAACCTGCACCACAAACAAGCCGGCAATCCCAGATTCCAATTCAGATTCGTGGTGGCAACTACACATGCATCCAAGAATTTGGGAGACTCAGGCCCGATGCACAGCACTGAAGTAATCCCTAAATCTAGTCAAATATCCCTAGAGAATCTCAGTCATTTTGCCTTTTATGTAAGCAGTATTATAATATTTCCTGATCATGGGCGGTCAAAGAAAATTATCGATGGAAGATACGGCAAAGTTAAATTTCGTCTGTATTTGAAGGATATGCACGAGCAAATTCAAGCTAGGATTTCGCATAAAATATTTGTATTTTTATGAATTTTTGATAGCCACTCAGTGGTAATCAAAAGGTACCAAAAGAAACAATATTTCTGGGCCGGAACTAATTTCTTTCCTTCCCAAAGGTGAAATTTTACTTCAACGTTCCCTAACACGTTAGTTTTCTTATTAGTAGCCATGATCTGGAGGTACCAGTTAAACTATGCCTTGATCGGAAACTTTGCAGCAATTGCGCAAGGAATTTCTCCTTGGACTCGAACCGTGGTCACCCGAAACTAACGTTCCGGTCCACAATTCGGCGCAAGAACCAAAGATCAGAAAAATTAATTTGTTTTTAATCGCGCGAGCCTCGAGCAGTTTATATAAGTGCTGCGGGTGCTTGGCCGACCTCTAGTCCATAACCAGCATTATCGACTGGTTAGCGTTTCCATGCCTGCTCACACGACGTTTTAACCAAAGTAGTAGACGCATATAAATATATATATATATAAATTGTAGCGAGGGGGGAAAAAAGGAATTTCCTAATAAAAGCACGGACGAGACATGCACCGAGCCTAAGTGATATCTGTTGCGTCTTCCTTGCGTTTGCCAGAAGGTCCACTCTCGGATTACGCTGCCACGTAACTATGCATCGCGCCACGTTGTACGCTGTTCTAATTTTTGGGTTCTTGGTTGCAGGTGAGGTGCAGTTATGACGAACACGGTCATTTTCAAAAAAAAAAATTCACATCTGGGTCCCTAATTAATTTTGCTACAAATTCTGTTGCAATAGATTTTGCCATTGTCAATTAATATTTCAAATATTTTATAATAAAAAATGTACTGATAACATCTTTCAAATTTTGTACTGAAAAAGATATTTTGGATGAGCCCTCAAATAACGGCCAATAAGCCCTTGGAAATTCAAATTTCTTTAAATGTAGGGTTTTAAATGGACCATGGCCTGGCAACTCTATAATTTCAATATTGAGGGTCGGCCAGATCAGATGCAGAAATAATTCAGAAGCCTGGCTTTTTTGAAAACTGCCATTTCGTTGTCTTGCTATACCACCTCTATTTTGTTGATCAAATAATAATTCACCGCTTTTTGCAACTTTAGGTACTGCTGCTGTTCACCCCGACTACGTCCTCACCAGTTTGGTAGGACCTCTCCCAAGCAGCTCGCCAAAGGACAGTGGCGAGTCTGCTGAGATGGCGGCGCAAGCGACATCGCGGCATTGCTGCAAGCTGGGCGAGCGGATGGGCTACCGCGGGCTACCCTGCAATCTGGATCTGCACGTGACATCGCGGACAGGCAACATGGTGTTCAAGCAGAAGCGGAAACATCACGATTACCAGGAGTTTGAGCCTTGGAGGAGGATGGCAGCGCCGGCGTTCGACGCCACCAAGTGCAGTGGCTTCAAGAAACTATTCGAGAAGTGTTGCAGCCACCGGGCAAAGGACCCCTGGAGGAGCGGCGCAGAGATTGACAATTAATGGTTGCGGAAGTCGGTGTGGAGGCAGAGGATGACACAACTTATTAAGGCTGGTTGTAAAGCAAGTATCTGTCATGGTAAACACTTGTAATGATACACTGTCTGTCGAGACACATTCGATTACTGCAAAATGTGAATAATTTGGGACAGGGGAGGTTTTGCCCAATAGGAATGTCTTAAGCGGGTTTCGGTGGGGCTTTTTCAGCCAGTTGGAGAGAAACACTCTTTCGTCATATTCTGGTGACTTCTCAATATTCTAAATTACGGCAATTTTTATTGGGACACCTGTTTTGGTTTTTCGCTGATGTCGTCAAAGTATCGTCTCGGCAGGAAAAACTTATAGTGCTGCTAATAAAACAGGTCAATGTAGCAGTTCGACATGACAAAAAACAGACATGGGCGTGACCAAAACTTGAGTTTCTGCAATTTAGATGATTTTATTCTGCATTTTATTTTTATGGAGAAAGGTTATTATGGTAATATTCACGTTGTGAGTACATGGACTCCATACATGGACCTTAAACGATATAAATGGCCATAAATGTTTTTGGATATATTTGGAAAATATCATGTATGGACATGTATGAGATAAACTATAGCATGTTTGGCAATATATAATTTTTCCACTAGGGACATGCCTTGAAAAATGCATAGCCCCAAAGCTACCCACATGATGGCTAACTTTGGACCAGAATTTGATGGAAATATCTCTGTACCTCTTAATCGGAGAGTAAAAACGATGCCGTATTCGGAAAGAGAAAGGTTGATTCTATTTGACCTGGTCAGCCCAACAGGTTTTCAGAATTCCTTAAAAAACACCAAAAAATGTCCCAAAGTATCCACGTTTTACGGTATTGCGACAAAGCCATTTTTTTGTTTGGAATATACATATTTCCATCTCTTTTATTAAAAAACTACGTTTTCGATTATATCCAAACTGTCATGAATTTGTAAATTGGAAAAATTGTCATTTTTTCTAAGATGCAAAGTTTATGTCGGGCAAAATATTTTCTTGCTGGCGATTATGTTAAATTGCGTATTTCAGGTAAATTATTATAAGTTTTTACCATTACATTAATTTGATTTGTAGCTATCTTATTGCAGACAGATATTTAAAAAATATGACGTGATAATTTCCTAAACTACTTTGTACGTCCCGTTTTCCAACATTTTCAAACATGTCGGTTTATTCGAGTATTCTAAACTGCACAAAAGATTCCGATAAGTAGATTTCATCAATTCAACAAAAATAAATTGGGATATTCAATGAATTTTTTTCATCTAATAGCTTTGAATGTTTATTATACTGAATCTTAGAAGTTCGTTTTACAAATATTTCAGAAATAGCAAGGATGATATCATAAGTTTTAGAAAAATAAGTTGAATTAATTAGTTTACTGCTTATTTAGTATTTTCCTTATCTTATCTAACATGCTACTTTGTAAAGTTAGCAAAGTTAATTTACAAATTGCAGTATGAAACTTCGCTAAATTAAAGTCAGAATTTTCTGCAAATGTCAAAAACTACAAATTTGCAAAACCGGTGTTGAAATCCGTTTTGTCCAGTTATATTAACCAATATTTGAAAGACAATTTCCAGAAAAACAACTTTTTTTTCCCAGAGCAAACATTTTTCAAGCATGGAAACGTATTTCTTTTAAAAAAAAAATGCCTATAGTAGATGATTTTTAGGAAATTCAATCTTCAGCTGATCATTACTTTCACAAACATATGCACTTTTCTCAGATTTTTTAAGAAGTGATTTTTTTCGGAATATCTCAAATGCTTATTTACTCACTGCTTATTTAGTATTTTCTTTAACTTATCTAACATACTACTTTGCAAAATTAGCAAAGTTCACAGATTTCAATGTGAAACTTTGCTATATGAAAGTCAGAATTTTCTGCAAACGTCAAAAACCACAAATTTGCAAACCCGGTGTTGAAATCCGTTTTTTCCAGTTATATCAACCAATATTTGAAAGACAATTTCAGAAAAACAACTTTTTTATCCCAGAGTAAACATTTTTTAAGCATGGAAACGTATTTTTTTCAAAAATGCTTAATACATAGATGATTTTCAGGAAATTCAATCTTCAGCTGATTATTACTTTCACAATCATATGAGTTTTTCTCAGATTTTGTAAGAAGTAAGTTTTTTTCGGAATATCTCAAAATTTGATGACCTTTAATCTATTTCAAGACGAATATTTGTAAACATACTTAATTTTTAAACCATTTACGACATTTTTTTAAATTTTGTAATTTTCATTGCTATAAACGTAATAATAAAACTTCTGGAGAAAAAAATACAAATACACAATTTTTGTAAATTTAGTAAAAATACTTATCATCTGATGTTAAGATTAACCGGGTTGACTCACATTACCAAGCTGGTAAATATGTTTTGAAAGTACATTTAATTGCCTATTATGGCAGCCCATTAATCTTTGATCAAGTCAAAGTGACCTATATTGAAGAAGAACTAGTTAATCAATACCGCTAATTAGACAAACTCCAGACAGATAGAGCAGGAAATTTGATTTGAGATCATTCCAAACATTATTTCTCTATTAAAAGTAAAACAAAGTGTAATTGAAGCATTATATTCAATGATGACATCTGAATGATGGTGTGGAATAGAAATTAACACTTTATTTATTTTCTCTGGTTTTCTTAAATTCGACCTATTACAAAAGTTAAATTTTTAAAAATGTGAATTTCGTAAATCGTACAAATTTGTAATAATTAATTTTTCACAAAGTTTCACAATGCCTTACAAATATAAATTACTGAACTCTTACATTTTCTCAAATTTAATATTCTGAAATCTTAGAGTTTTGTAAAATGTTAACTTCTCAAATATTGCAGTTTTATACAATTTTCATGTCATGAACAATTCTCAATTCTTGAAAATCATGATGTTATAAAATTCAAATTTCTCAAGTTTCAAATTTTCTTTATGAAATATATATTACACAAATCTTACCATTTTGTAAAATTTAAATTTCTCAGAGGTCGTAATTTTCTAAAATAGCATCATTCTGACAAGTTTGTAAAATTCAAGTTTCTTAAGGGGGATTGAAACCCTGATTCTGATTCTGATTCTGGTGTGCAGCATATCCTTTGAGACGGACGCCACCCATAGGAGGCGCTACAATAGAGAGGC
>JAQGAE010004112.1:0-13313 GCA_034696685.1 Julus scandinavius
ATGAATTTAGAATATAGATAAAAAAAAAACAATCAAAAAAAACAAAAAAAAAAAAAAAAAAAAAAAAACATGACTCGATAGTTGTTAAATGACCATACTATCAATGATTATTAATGAGCAATTTAAAGTCAAAAGTTTGAGATAGTTTTTTCATTATCCTGCCTTCATTTTTAATATTTCAAAATGGCAGATTATAGAATTAAATGCATACCATTTTTATAGGACTCTATTTTATGAAGTTGATGCAGAGCATGTCCTCCTGGATAATTCAACCTTGATATGTGTAAAAGTAAGCTGGTAGTTCCTAAATTGAACAGCAAATGAATGCAAGCACAAATAGCAAAAATAGTTCTCCAAGCAGACTTCAGGCGATTTTCCCAACTGAAAATAAAATAATTAAGGTGTAAACATTATATATATTCAATATAATCACAACTTAAAAATATATTAAAAACATACAAATAATGGCAAGCTCTGGCAGCTGCAATGTTGAACAATGGAAAGACATAGATAATAAATCTTAGCTCCTTATGTGGTAGAAATGAGTAAAGGGCAACAAATCCTAGAGCTGGATACAAAATCAGGCGAATGCGACGATCCACCCAGAAGCCAATAGGCAATAAAAGCAAGCTGGAAGACATAGCTCGTGGAATTGCAGAGTAAAAATACCATAACCATGGAGATGTCTAATACATTTACGAGTGAAGGAAAATTAAGAAAACGAGAATAATGCACCTATCGATAGATCTACCTGTGAATAACTTCATTAACACAGATTTAGTAAGGATACACCCCAATCTGAGCTTTTATTTTCAATTATATTGAATCGCAAAACTTCCCCTTCAGGCCACAAAAACCTTTGCCAAAAAAACGAATCTACAGCCACTGTGGTTGCTACAAAAATAAATTAAAGTTAATATTTTTTAATAAGGACAGAAAGAATTACAAAAGTGAAATTCGCTTATGGTTGATACTTACCTAATATAGCTATGCCAAGTGGTATACTACTGCGAAACAATGTAGTGATTGTAAGTTTTCTAGATGTTATTTCGGTAATTATGATAAGTCCCAAAAGAATGACCAATTCAAAGCGAAACACAATGACTGCAATTCCCGAAGCCGCAATAAGTTTCCAGTGCTTGCGCTCCATCCAGTAGTGAAAAGCCAGTAGAGCTGATTAAAAACGGAAGGAACAACATTTTAATCCTGTATTCCCACATGACATATTTGCTAATATTGTTTGAAAAATTTAAAGAATACAAATTCCTGTCAAATCAACTCACTGGGTATTAATCCAAAAATATTAGGCAGAGGTCGGCTGAGGTAATACATAAAGTGGAACTGGGTAGAAGTAATGGCTACTAACCAAATGGCTACGCTTCTGCCAAAGGTATGTTCCACAGATAATCGAAACTTGTGGAAACTGGACAAAACCAGCATACCCAAGACTATGCGCACTGAAAAATGAAAAATATGGAATCAATTGAGAACTACCATAACTGTTATGGCAGCTTTTATCATTCAAAATTTTGCTTTTCTCGCTGTTGGTCTGTCATCCTTATTTGAAAAAAGTGCCACTTTCTTTAGAGGGCTATGCTCATCTTGGCTTATTCTGGCCCTCGTTATTAGTGATGATGTTCTGTGCATTTTATTTAAAAAAATCGTCCACACTATTTCAAATAAAACACAGGATTCCAGAAATCTGTACAAACATGAGTCAAATGAATGTGACCATTTCCCAACAACCTACACTCTTAATTTCCAGGCACATATCCAATTCATGTGATTGATGATGGTCTGCTATTTGCGGAGATTTATGTCCTGACCCAGTTCAGGAGTATAAATCATTTGGTAATCTGTACCTGCCTGCAGACCTGTAATGAAAACCCTGACAGCTGGTTCCAGGAATGATTCAGACCTAAAATGAAAACCCTGACAGCATTGATGTCAAAAGACTGGCCACAGATGCATCAACAACAATGTATCTAGTATAGAAACAAACATAATAATTAATAAAGCGTACTTATAGTCCGCCCACTACTCACCTACATACTGGGCGATAATTTTACTGGCCTCTAAATAGCTAAGTATCGCAACAAATGGTGCTGCAATTGTGGATACTAACAGTGGACCTAGAAAAGTTCGAGGCACAACCCCAGGAAATTCCAAATGGTCATACTGAAATACAAGAACCAATTGCATTACCTGAGCTTGCAGTTAGCTATAGACACGATCACATATTGAGCATAAAATGGAAATATTGTGATTACGAAAAAAACATACCTGTGATATATTAGCTCTGTGATACAGAAGATCATGCATTGCTTGCAAATTAAAACTTTCTTCTACCTTCGTATAAGGACACAGAATAAGGTGTACAACAGCGACCAGTGCAAGAAATAATTCCATCTATAAGTTTAAAGCAGACGTTGTTTATAATTTGCCATGACCAATCAAATTGGATTTCATCGATAATTACCTTATACTGGTCGAGGGATAAATTTCGTTTCAACATGTTTGATTATTATCTTAGAAAAATCAGTTTGAAAAGTATCAAAATTAACGATTTGAAAACCCCATTTTCCAAAAGAGCAAAAACGCGATGCTAGCGACACTTGTCGGCGATATTAAGAACGTATGTTATTTCATTTTTCGCGGGAATTTCAAATATTGAATTTTTTATTCAGAATTTCTTTTTTATTTTTGATATTTATTGTAAGCAAAATCGTTTATTGGATCTACATCATGTAGGTTTTATACGCTATTTTAAGCATGCATGCAACATGGGCCTATCAGACAACCTCGATTAAATGCAAACTGCAGTACATTTTTATCATTATCGATTCAACCACTTTAACCGGTTAATCATATGTCTTTCATCATAAATAATTACTCATTTCAATATGGCCGCCGTGATCAGAAGATCGGCTGCTATCATGCTCTTGAAAGAGCGAAATGTAAATGCAGTATTTAAAAATGGCCAGCTTGGATTAATGAAGGTATGGCACGTACGAACAGCAGTGACGTTGCCAGCCAATAACATGTTGAACGGTCCTGTGGGTGAAAAAATGGCCATTTGGATGAAAATGTATGAAGATTTCGTTGGGTTAACAGATGTTAAAGTGGCTCACAATCGTGTGATTGCGGTATGTATCAGCTTTAAATTATGTGATATTGATCCTAGGCGTCACCTATCATCTTGTAAAAACTTCAACATTATCAAATTTATAGATCTGACAGGCATATACAAGTGTCTACTTGTCCATACATGCCTGCCTCGACACTTTCAAGCATTTATAACTAATATCGGTTAACCCTAATATCATATTATAAAAAAACTGATGGAATATGAAAAAAAAGTTTTTATAAAAATTTCAATTTGAAGTTTTTAGTTTTATACATTTTTTTAAAATTTTATGTAAGTTGTGGAAAACTTGACATGTTGCTTATTTTTTTTTATAGGCTGAACAGAAATTCCTAGAAACTCAAGAACACCGTCGGGAGCGGCAACTACGAATACAGCAGATTCAAATAAAACTAAAAGAGATACAAGCATCCCTGGATAAAACGTTCCGAGGTGATGACCGTTACCTGCAGCTTGTGACTCAGGAGCATTCCATAATCAAAGATGAACGTCAGTTAAATGAAGAATTCCAATTTTACGAGAAATCTGAAAGGGAGTACTTTTCCGCGCTGTCAAATGCGCTGAGGGACAGTCACGAACGAGAGAGAGCCTATGCAGAGAAGACAAAATACTGGTCAATCATCGGATCCGTTTGTGGAGCTATCATTGGCATTTTGGGCACATCCATTAATAACTGGGTCAGACTGCGTGAATTGCGAGATCTTGTGAAGGAATCTGCACAGACCAAAACAGCCCTTACTATCCCTACTCTTCAAGAACTTGTTAACGATGTCACGGTCGCCCTGAAAAATCAACAGAAAAATCAGATATCTACAGTCAATGACTTAAAAGACTTACTGGGGACTGAAATACCATCATCCAAGTTGCCTAAAGAAATTCTGGATTCTGTGCACAATCTAGACACAAGGGTTAACAAAGAATTTTCTGAAATGAAATCGCTGCTAATAGCTCGGCAATTGGTAGCCAATTTAAATGGAGAAACAGAAGGACGCATTTCTGGTGCAGTTGTATATGTTGGAAATGATGTAGAACAATTAGTTAAAAATGCGCAGAATAATCTAGAGTGGAAGATCAAAGTGAATTCTTTAGCAACTGTTGCCATGATTTATGGTGCATTTGCAGTGTCCATTCCGATTTTATATAAAATATTCGGTGGTGGCGCATAAACCTCTATTGAATAAAGATTAATAAATTGCATGGTTGCTAAATTTTGTTCCCAAAGAATCAAAACTTCTTTAATCATTGTATGCATACAGCTCTCTAGCATCATGTGGCAAATATGAAATGAAATTTTGTGGCATTTTACATACCACAATGTATGAATTTTACATATGAAACTGAAACAATTTACATTGCATGTGAAAAAAATAGCACCAACAATTAAGTTTGCAATCATTTCATCATTGTGGGCGTTACAATCAGATGCCAATCCATTAATTTACCATTACCAAAACCAAGGAACAAAAACCTGAGAACTTTTAAACGTTTAAATATGTGTACAGAATTAACTCAAAGGTCTATAGACCCTATATCACACAACTTTGCCTAGGATAACGCTTGCTGCCTGATTGATTGCACGTGTTAAGCTTGGCTTCCACGTTTGTCAATAACTTATCGAGAAAAATTCTGTGCATTTAATTTCGATTCGTCACTTGCTTAAAGCTGATAAGTTTTCCTCAAGTCAGAATACGACTTTGATGCTTTCTATTTTAGGATGTCAAACGTTCAAGAAGTCAAAATGGATTTATCTGAACATTCTGTCAATAAAAATTTCTCCAAAGATCATAATTGCATTCATTTAAGGGGGATTACAACCCTATCCCTTTCAATGGGTAAATTTACAACGACACTCAAAGTCAAACAAAAAGAGATCAAATAAAAATAAAAAATTGTTTAAAATAGCTTGATGGATCAGCAAGTGCATCATTTTGTTGTTTTTCAGTTTGAAATGATAGATTTTTTTAAAATTAATAAATAAGTTTGAAAAATGTCCGTTAATTTGCGCATGCTGCCAGCACGTGCAGCATGAGAATGCAAATTATTGGATATTTTTCGAACTTATTTATTAATTTTAAAAAAATCTACCACTTCAAAGTGAAAAACAACAATATGATGCACTTGCTGATCCATCAAGCTATTTTAAACAATTTTTAATTTTATTTAAACTTTTTGTTTGGCTGTGAGTGTCGTTGCAAATTTACCCATTGAAAGAAATAGGGTTGAAATCCCCCTTTAAAAAAATGCATAAAGAGTATGGAAGTTTCCCATTAAACCCTGAAGATCAACTTAAAAAACGTGTTTTTTACATTTTACAACAAGGTTGCAACAACAAAGAATGGACATACAAGATTTTGACAACAATAAAAAAAGCTAATGGAAATTCCAGATTTCTCAGATTCATAGGACATTCTGTTACTTTAGACAAATTCAATCAAAGATTTAAAATAGTTTCTTATTGAGTTGATTCATTACATCTTCAAATAGATGATTCAATTATTGGTAAGGATGGTTTTGGATACATTTAATGTAGCCAAAATGGGGGTACTCAAATAGAACCCCAAAAATGTCGCACATGTATGCAGTTAACCATGGCCATAGCAAATATGCTAGCCCTCTTATTATAATGCCAATTTCTGATTGGTTGTGCATACTGAAATTCAACTTAAAACGCAAGCTCATAGTGACCAGTAGTATCGTGGGGAGCTCGAGAAAAGTCTTGAATTTGTAATACCTTAATAAAGTCGTTAATTTCGCTTGAAATTTGTGTTAAATACCAATTTAAGCTCAGAGTAACAAATCCAACATAAAATCAACAATAAATTTTCAAACTTTCCAGAAAATTTATCGAGCTCTTTTGAAAAATTATGATATTGGTCGTGGGAGGAGTTTGACCATGTTCAGAACGCTTGTTCATAGTTATAAATAACAATGGACAGCAACGGGTTTCAGCAAATATGAACAAATAAAAACACAAGTTGGTCCGCTAAAACGGAAGTTTTGTGGTCGTGTTATGAACACATCTCGGTAATATGGTTTGGAACAGTTATTGAACATACGACTTCAGATTGTGTCACAAAAGGCACTCAACTTGTGGACATTAGCAGAACTGCTTTCTACCGAGCTAGGTAGTTTAGTGGTAACGCTATCTGTCTGGCAATCGGGAGACCCAGGTTTAATTCTCGACCGGGTCGTCTACCCTGACTGTGGTTTCCAGGCAAATGCTGGGGTAGTTTCTCTAAAAATCGGTCGCGACTGTGCTCCTTCCTCTCTATATTCTTTTACTTTCTATTTCCTTTGCCTTATGTATATTAAGGACTTGTGTGTATATATATCCCCAGCATTGTGTAGGCCTTCTATGACCTTAGTTGTTCTTGGGCCTCTAACTCCAACCAACCAAAACTGCTTTATTCTAATGTGCATGCGCACCTTTTGCTGGCTAAATGCACATAGTCCAAGCTAAAAGTTCATTTGAGTACCCCTAATATTAAAATAGTCTCACTATCCTTACTTATTGAGTTGTTAAAATTGATAAAGGGCATTTTGGGATGTGATTCCTTAGTTGAAATGCCGTTTTCCTAAATTGAATTTTCTCATCCTTATGATAATGCATTTCATTTAAAACTGAATTGCCTTTGCACATTGTTAAATGTGATGGTCAGAATGATGCATAATTCCATCTCAAACGTATGTAATTGAATTAATGCACAACCCTATCTGAGTGAATGTGGTTCAGATGTAATCATTCATTATGTATTTTTTGTCTACAACATTTCCATGTGCTTCATATTTAAGATTTAAGTTGAGAAATCTGCTATTCTCAGAATTAGGGGTGACAATCATTGATCCTGTGATAACAGTGTCCTGCATAACTTCCAAGGGATTAATGTATAAAAGTGTTTGTTGCCAGTGGGTCTCCCTGGAAGAAAGCAATTTAAACATTATATTTGAGTGTTAAGTTGGTGTGAAGAGCATGACAATTCGAGTGCAAATTTTAATGTTAAAATAGGGGTAGCATAACTTACTCGTTATGCGGGGCAGTGGAGAGGAGAATATTTCCTGGAAAATCTACTATGAACCACAAAGCAAATCCGTGGATTATATTATGACCAAAGCATCTCAGCTGAAATGTTCCCTAATTAAATGAGAGAAATATTACACTTTGGCAATGTTGAATGCAAGTAGTGTTGGAAATCGGGTAATGAACATGAACTTACTTCCAAGTGCTGTAGCTGTTCGGTTGTTATAGTATATAAATTAAGTTCGAACACTCGATGAGGACCTGACATTAAGCAACTTGGCATGATGGAGTTGATGTGTACTCTTTCTTTAGAATATGACCAGGAAAACATAGAAGAAATAATGCATATAATTATAGATAGTTATTCAAAATCTTAATTAGTGCAGAAACAAAGGGATACCATTTTTTATTAAAGATAATATAATCCTCAAAAAAAGTTATCATAGCAATTTATTTTAATCCCCAACTGATGGTTTTAAATATTTGACACAGAACAAAAAGCTATATTATTTCCATATTAATTGTCACAATTACTAAAAAAACGACTGAATTATTTTGATACTATTTAGGAAAATCAGAAAGAGATGTGTGCAAAATAGACATAGTTTTGGAAAAATAAGATTTAAATTTATTAAATTACTTTTATGTTAATAGAATTGCTGCTTACATCAATGACATGCATGGCTGTATTCAAAATAAACCATTTGCAACACCCTCTTATATTAAACTAAGCCATATTTCATAATCTGTTGATATCAGCAAATTGTTAATACATGTAATTACAGTTTACTAACCCATTAGTTTCTCTTTGGCAAACGGTACAATAGCCGATAAGTCAACAGAATAATAATCTTTGAAATTGGACCAAAAGTCGACCCTGAAATTGCAAAAAACCATGACGTCATGAGGATCTCGCAAACTTTTATTATTCTAAAATAATATTAAGGATAATTTTCTTACTTTTCCCGGTAAGTATCACGATCTGAGAAGGGAGCAATGTATATAAACCCTCGATGTGGAAACATATATCCTCCCTAGTGAGATGCCATATTTCAATAAAAATTATGATTCTGCAGTTTTTGAAAGAACATTCCATTTGTGCTTGTATATATAACCTACCTGATTTAGCCACCTGTCACGTGCATAGATTAAAGAAGGGAGCATAGCTTCATACAGCAACATGTACCCCTAAAGAAGAGTTAACAATAAAATGTCAAAAACTAATCAATTTTTAGTTAATTGTGCGCAGACCTAAAATTGCTTCGCATTTGATCAAGCACCTTATCTGATTATCACATTGCAAAAGTCTAAATTCTCACCATCCATTCGCTCACAATGATGTCCACTTTTTCTGGCAAATCGACTTCCTAATTTGAAAAGACAAAAAAGTGAAATAGCAATTACCTAGAATGGTTAAATAGCTTCATTTACAAACAAACCTCAATTTTTCCTTGAATCACTGTGATTTTATCATCCATTCCATTACTTTTAACAACAGCCCTTGCCTGTTGAGCAATGTCACTTGCATCAACAGCATAAACTACAAATATATTATAGGTAAGATTGTACAACATCAAATCATATATGACAAGAAATAATATTAATACAACACTAACCTTTTCTAGCTCCAGCATGTATACAAAAGATGCTCAGTATTCCTAAAAACGAAATTCTAAACTTGATTATATTTACTAAAATAATTTCTAATAAATATTTATCCCAAGAACATTAATAACTCACCAGTGCCACAACCCAAATCCAAAACTACCTTTCTGTAGAATTTATCATAATTTGACAAAATGGCTCGCCTTTGATAAAAAATGAGAAGGAGAAAATATTAAATAATCAATTTAACATGAAAGAAAAGCAGCCCCTAGAGCAGTCTTACCTGTAACCAAATGTCCTCACGTGGTCGCCTAACATGTCTCTATGTATATCCAATTCACCATAAGCTCTATAAAAAAAATTTTAAGTTATTGAAAATGAATAAAAAAATTGTCTAAAAATACCATACGAGGTTTACTCTCACTTGAAATATTCCTGATCACATCTGTCCTGAGCGCCATTCTGACTCTCAGTTGTCATTCTGTAAAAAATGGAAATCGTTTCAATTGTTACATTGTGAATAGCGAAATTCACCACGTTTTTCAATCAAGCAAAATGGTGTACAGAAACGTTTTGTTCACTTATTTAAGTTTAGACTAAATACCACAGTGAAAAGTTTGCCCAACATTACAGTCATCAATCAATAAAGAATCGATCGTGTATCGCCAGCATAATAGCCAAAGACTGGAGAGGCGAAATTACAGTAGACTGCTTGGATGCACTAGTGGTAATTTAAGTGCATTTGCACAAAAAAAACAGCTCTCATAGAAAAATATTCTTTTCAGCTCTGCTAACAGCAGCCAAAAAGAATTATAGTTTTTCTGGGCAATTACAGAACACCTACTGTATATCTCGCTACACGGCCGCTCTTTATACGGCATTTTACTATAACGGATTTTTTAATCATGGCACTTTTTCGATTTACGGCTCACAATGCTTTGTTATACGGCCAAAAAAACTTTCTTTTTATATATATATATATTGATTCGTTATATGGCTTATCGCATTACGGCCAAATTTTCCAGAACGCATCTAGGCCGTAAAGCAAGGTATTATTCCTAAAGTTCGACAGTGACAGTTATATATCCTATCTCTATACCAGACTTACTCTGATCTACATTTGGTTTATTCTTTTGACACAATCGTCAATTAATTAAACAAACTTTATCTGGATTTCACATCAGTGACATCCCCAAAGGACGTCCGGACAAGGGGGGAGGGGTAGGTTGGTTTTTGGACAATAGTAAAAAATCTGCCAAAAAAAGCAGGACGTCTTTTGTGGATGGCCCCTTAAGGTTTTCTTCCCTACCGGCATTGTAGACGAACAAGTATGCTGAAATCTATTTGTTTTCTAATAAACTATTATTATGCAAGAAGCATTTTTGCCTCTCTTTTTTAAATTTGCACGTTTATGTCCAAGTTTTATTATCTGCAATGCACACTAACGTTTTCTTTGGGATGTGACCATCTGTAGATGGCAAACTATTCGGTTCTTCAACATCGTCGTCACTTTCCAAGTGTCGTTTGCTACATCTTGCTTCTTGAGAGTCTTGCTGATGCTTTGAATTACAAGATGACTGAGATTCAGATGGGTAGTCATGGTTCGAATTCTGCATGGCGGTAACTATTGGATAAGCCTAAAGAAAGGCTTCCTGAAAACAATGGATGCAGTGCAATGAAGTAACGATGCAGCTACACTGAATTTTAATAAAGCACACTTGTTCTTACTTAGTTCCTACTTACAATGAATTTAAAAATGCAGTCCTTGTTACATGATCAAAAACGAAACCAAAACCACAAATGCATGCAAGAAAATGAATAGGATAGATGCGCTTTTTCAATAGCAAGAGCGCCATAGACTGCTTGAAACGCATGAAAAACTGATGCCAAGTATACTAAAGTTCGCCATATTGAAAGTCAAAATTAGGCGGGAAATTTAAAATAAAAAAATATTATGGAGTAACAAAACTATTCTTCGCTCATAAAATCTTTAGATTTTCCCATATATCAATTACTGTAATGACTGCTAAATATATAGCAATTACATATATGAGTAAGCTGGTTAACAACCAATTTTACTGAAGGTTACCAATAGGTTGCTAAAGGGTGTTTTTTTTTATAATAACAAGGTATGAAATGATTTTTTTTTAATTACAAGCGTATGAAGGTCCTGGAGACTAATAAAAAATAGGGGTGAATGCATTTGGATAAATAAATCTTTCACTAACTGTACATTCGTTACGTTCTCTTTCCGTCTTTGGTTAGTACCAAATGTGACGTATAAACTAATGCCACTGTACCGACTGTGAGTAAATTAAGGTTTTAACAGAATTGAGCGAACAGATAAAACGTGGTCAAGAAAAAGATACTTTCTTCGCTAACACTGAAGAAATCGAAATTTCACTGCATGGAGACGGAAAGAATTTGTGTAAATTGATCTAAAAATGCGTGACCATGAAGCAATGGCAAGTTTACCAGTCGATTCTTGAACCAGAATAAGGCTAATTAAATTTTACCAATACCAAATTAATAAAAAAAAATGATTTTTGCTATGGTCTACTGCAAGATAATTATGAATCGAAGCAGAAGTTTTATATTAACACGCATTATATGAAAACTCCCGCCAGAATGTTGTAAGCTGAAAGCAGGCAAACACACATCACAGCAAAAAACGTTTGCATGCAGTGATTGCTTGTTTGATATGCTAAATTCGTTAATTTTAACGAACAAAATATATATTAAATATTTACAATATATTGAAAAACGGGTGTAATATTATTTGAACCCTATAGAATCCTTAACATTCAGAGTTTTCGAAAAAAACATATGTATTTACATTTTATGATTTAATACAGATACACTTCCCAATTCAGGTAGTTATTTTGGATAGTTAATTGAGTGTACGCTACATTTTATTTTTTGAAAAGTAATATTCTGCAGCAAATGCTGAAAATGCTTTACAAAACTTGGCAATATCAGATATCGATATTGACGTCCAACTTGTAAAAGATATATATATTCTACATGTAGAAAATCGTCAAATTACTACATTTACTTACCAGCTATAACAGTCTAAACAGAAATCATTGATAAACAAAACTATTAAGCTTTATCATTATTTTTATTTAACTAAAAAGATTTCTAGGTTTTCATAAGCAGGCTACTGACCTATAGTTTTTCTCTTGAAAGGGCCCCAAAGAATAAAAATTGTTGGCCTCCAGGCTAAAAACAATAATTATTAAGCAAAAATATCAAGAGTTATCCCCTTTTAGATCGAAATTTCAACAAAATTCCTCTTTGGTATGTCACTCTCCAATAACGTTCTCAAAAAACTGCATATATTTCGCAGTAAAAATTTACTTCATTCAGGAAATCTTTACAAAAAAAAAGTCAAAAATGCATTGTTTGGTGAGGTAAGTTTCAAATATTGCTTGTTCGTCATACACACATACACACCGCTATTTCAGTGGTGCCCAAACCCAAAACTCTATGCTTCTGTATACGCCACCACCGAAAACTACAGTTATTTTGGAAGAGAACCCCAACTTTGATGCTAGACATCCGAAAAATTCCTAGAAATTAAATAGAAATTTTTGCTTCTGCCGCACATGTCTAAACCATTATAGAAACCATTCAAGGAATTCATAACTACATAAATTTAAGTTTCGGATTTATTAACTCCTATTAGCATTATTCAATGCCTCGTGATTGTGCATAATGATAATGAATAGCACTTCTGCGCTAACTTAAAAAACAACCGCGAGTAAATTCATACAAATGATAATCTAAGATATTTGCAAACAGTTGCAAACACACATATGTTGGAAATATCACGTAGGTGATGGTGTGAGTGAAGGCTGGACGCCCTCAGCGGGAATCCTGACTCCGATGTAAATATCCTTGTACCTAAAGCACCACAGCAAACAGACATAGATGCAGCCGTCCAAAGCCCCCGTGCAGGCCAGGATGCTCATAACGATGAAGAGAAATTTGATGAGGGCCAAGACATCTGAGCAAGCAATTAATTCATAAATGAACAAGCGGCGCAACCCGCTACCAGCTTCCACTATCGAACAGGTGCACGAGACGAGGACCGTGTCAGTCCCCTCGTAGCTTCCATCAGAATTACCCGGGGTGCTGATGGCCTCCAGACCCCCGAAACCGCCAGGGGGCGCCACTGCGGGATATGGGCCATCGTTGCACTCGTCGAAACTGGTGAACATAACCATGTGGATGGACAGAAAAGCCACAGCACAAATGCACAGTACGATACTGACGACCACCACAGTGACGCTCAATGCCTAAATTGGAAAATCACGGCATTAATCAAAATGATACAGGATATCTCCAGAAGCTGATTTCCGCGACATATTAACCCCTTTTAGTACCAAAGTGGTTCACCAATAAGCTGATCACTGATCTCATATACAGTTAAGCCGACTCTCCACCAAGACGTACATGTACGTACATATATACAAGTATTTACACACATATGCAAAAAAGTTTGCCCTCCGGGTTTGTTTCAGCCGCCATTTTGTAAATATA
>JAQGAE010004113.1:0-13313 GCA_034696685.1 Julus scandinavius
AATTTGTGAACCGTGAGCGAGTGCACGACGGACGCTCACTGTGCGCCACTTTCGCCAAGTGTGAACCAGCCTTTAATAATTATTGAGACGAAATAGCGTAATACGAGTACAGGTTTAGTTGGCTGCGGGGGAGGAACAAACAAAAAAAAAAAAAAAAAAGCCTTCGTGCTGCAATAACTGATGCGAAAACCAAAAATGGTTGTTTTGTGGATAAAAATAACCGTGATGACGATGTTATTGCCTATAAATACCGTGCCTATCGATTCATCTTTTATCTATGGACAAAAGTCGCCGTTTGACCGTCTGTTCTACGCGCTGAATAACGACCAAGGACAAGCGGTACCTAGCAACCGTCTTAACGGTCGGTTGGTTGCACCAACTCCCGCTAAACTCCTTCCTAATGGCCGCCGCTGCTCGCCAATTACATTTGGCTTGAATGGGGTGAAGCCAACTTATAAATGTACGAAAACATATTATAATTGCAAACATGTCAGCAGCTTAATTTGAATGGAAATCCTGGAAAGTCATTGAAGATTTTGAAAAGTACATTGTGTCAGTATAACAGAAAGCTATACTGACAGCAATGCACAGGAATACTGGAAAGTCATTGAAGGTGTTGAAAATATTATCTTAACCTAATGGATAAACATTTTTGTTAACTGACAATCGCATGGCCTTCGTGTTTTGATGTCAGCAACTTCATGCATACATATCCTGGAAAGTCATTGAAAATTTTAGAATATTTTATCTTTATATTATTATAACTGACAAAGACCTTGATGTCTGTCTTCATTGTATAATATTCTTGGTAAATCATTGAAGATTTAGAAGTCATCTTTGTATTAACTTAAGGGGGATCCCAACCATATCACTTTCAATGGGTCAAATTTTAAAACACACTCACGGCCAAACAAAAAGAGATTAAATAAAAATTGTTTAAAATAGCTTGATAAATCAGCTATTGAAATTGATTGTCGTTTTTCACTTTGAAATGGTAGATTTTTTAAAATTAATAAACAAGTTTGAATTATGTCCGCTGCCAGCAGGTGGCAGCATGAGAATGCAAATTAACGGACATTTTTCAAACAGCTGATTTATCAAGCCAATTTAAACAATTTTAATTTTTATTTAATCTCTTTTTGTTTGGCTGTGAGTATGTTTTAAAATTTCACCCATTGAAAGTGATATGTTTGTGATCTCCCTTAATGGATTTAACACGTGTTTGTATTGCACACAGCATGGCTTCGTTGCATTGGAATCCCAGGAAAGTCATTGAAGATTATAAACCATCTTTTTGTTAACTTTAATAGACAAACACGTGTATTATGTGAATTGCTATCAGTGGTTTCAATGCATGGAAATCCTGGAAAGTCATTGAAGATTTTGAAATCAGCTGAACGTAAATTTTCACCTTCATAGAGGTCAGTAGTTTCGTAGCATGGAAATCCTGGAAAGTTATTGAATTCCACGAAAAGTCCTCCCGCCCATTGCTTTATCCCCTCGCATTTTACAACCTCATAAAATGACGTCACGGGTTGGTTTTTAGGTATCTCTTTTGTGTGCTCCTTTGATTTTTCCCTCCTTCCATCAATGGCCATCTGTTGTGAAAATGCTCTGGCTTTACCCTCCTGATTTTTACGATGCTAAATGCGAACAGCCATTTTTTTTTTCTTCATCTTCTTAATACCCCTCCGTTTTCCCCCCTGTTTCGTGAGTGTTTGTGTGTACGAGCAGGATGGGGGTTTACATTCGTCCCATTCTCATTTTGGTTTTATCGTAGGTTTTCAGTCACTCCCGTTAACCCCCCTCCACGATAAATCCATCCAACAGGTACCTCGTAAGCCACCGAAGGAGGTGGGGGATAAGTACGTGACGTTTATTATCCCCCTATTTTTTCCTACTGCACTGTTGTCGCCTGACGTTTTTGCTTGTTTTCAAACATTTTATTTGCGCTTTTTATGCTCCTTGGCAAACGGGTGGGTAAATAACGAAAATGGTGGCAAAGTATGTTAACGTGAATAATTTTTTGCTTGACGTCAGAGACAACCCGTCAACCGAATCCTTGTACTATGATGAGTGGTTGACACGTTAAACTCAGTGTTATACTGACGGAAATTGATAAATCGGTCATTAAAGTTAAGTCACTTGCTGCTGAAAATGCTAATTTATTCATTTTGGTTTGAAAAAAATGTTTTCGAAATATATACACTCGTATACGTGCTTGTACATAAATGGTCATATACGTGACTGTATGACAGTATGCTTGTATGTTTATAAATATGTTGAAAATGAGCATAACCCTAATTAAGTCGGGTCTCCGCCAAAGGGGAACATAAAATGGACACAAGGTTTGTTCAAACAAATTTGCAAAACAAGTTTGCGCTTTTGTTTCAGCAAACTTGTGGCGCGTTTTTGCGTCCAGATTCATGTTTCTGACTTCATTGTTTAAGGTTTGTGTTTTATGTTTGTGCATGTGTGTTTCCAGCTTCATGTTGTATGTCTCGTTTGGTGGAGTCCCGGCTTTATATTTACAAAGATAAAAAGGTAAACAAAATTCTTGTTCCAAATCTTGAAATTCCACACTAAAATTTCCTCTTGGTATTACATTTTTCATTTTAAATAAAATAAAAAACCATTAAAATGACTAATTATATTTTTTATTCAAACAAAAGGTTTATCATTGTATGTAGTAGTTTCTTCTATAACAAGATATATAGTTTACCTGCACGTGACGAAGGTCACAACTACCCTGCAAATCGGTTAGGCTTACCCAATATGTATACACGATCATATTGATGTATTATTTGTATGGTAAAACTATCGCAGGATATATATCTCATATTTCTAATAATGTGCTTTTGTCGTTTATTTTGTTGTTGTTAGCTAGACAAGTTTGTTTTATCTGGATAAGTACGCAAAGCCTTCTGCGTCTTTTTTTTTTGCTCACTTCCCGAATGAGAAATTGCCGGATTTTTTTTCTTATTTTTTCCCTTCTTGTTCTTCATATCGGTTGGGATTCTGAAGAGGATCGAGGGATTGGTGAACAGTCACGTAGACTTAGTGGGTATACGGTGGGCAGTCAGTGACTGAGGGGGTAAATATGGCGGAGGGGATGAGACATAATGGATGGGGAACAGTTCCCAGCATCGAGGGGTACGTACTACATTGACAGAGCTAAAGAACCGGAAGCTAGCAAAAAAAACCATTCATAATCAAAGAAGCAATGCACATTGACATTTAGGTTTTGAATGGAAAAATACAGACTTTAGGGGTTTATGGATGGAAAATTCAGGAAAACTGATGTTATACTTGCATGTACATCGTATATGGAAAATATCTTGATGAATCTTAGTTTATTAATCGGATAGAATTAATTGTGTGATTAATTGTGATCGAGTTTAGATCAGATTAAACAGGTTGGTTAGTGTTTTGTGATTGATTATGCGAACCTAACGTTAAGTTAGTTTATTAGCGGATTACTTGAGTCCTCTAAAGCGATTTCTAACATGAAAATCCACATTAATCTCCGAACAGATTTAACTGAGTTTCAAGCGAGCAGCCATAAGTCAACCAATTCACTTTTTATAACGAAAATTTATAGCGAATTTCTCTTTGGCGCATTAATTAATTAGCCGCAAGCGTATACGTCGATCCACCTGACTCCACTATGTCATTCCGGAAGTCAGCTACATTATTGATAAATAATTTGCCCAAGCCCTTTTCAGCCATTAGATCAGTGAGAAATTCTCGTCAACAAATCGATATGTAGTCAACTTCGTGCACAAATGTCCATTATACACATACAAGATTTCCCTACTTCATTTAACCTTCACTTAATTGTTACCTCTTTTCTTTACATTAGACCAGAGGTCCTTGGTCTCCGGACCCTTTTACACCATTGCAAATTACCGAGTCCCCCACCTCGTATATAGTTTATTATTTGTATTAATTATATATCTGAGTCCTCAAATACTGAATAAGAATACTCATGCCATGTTCATATAACGTTAAGAAAAATAATTTTTATGATAGTATTAATATTGACATTGGGAATTCCCAGGGGGTCCTTAGGACCACAGTTTAGGGAAAGGGACTGTTAAGGATGAATGAATGTTAACACTATAGGGGGCGAGAAGGATAATTATTTGTGTGTAATCCTAAAGTCAGGGATTTACGATACTTGTTTGAAATGGGGGAATCTGGGGACATTCTGAAATTTAACACGGTTTTTGAGATCATGGTTTACCAGAGTTCCAAATGTTTAAGAATCCAAAATGGCGTCTTTAAAAAATTCTAACCATTTTTGTTATGGACTCTTTAACTATTCGTCGTAATTTAAAGTTGTGCTAAAATTAATTATTGCTATGAATGTTTTGGTAAAATTGTATCACATATTTATTACTCAGTTAGGTTAAAGACCTTAATGAAAAAGTATTGCTTTTAGACAATGGTGTGGGGGCGCTGGCTATCACCCTCTTAATTTCTGTCATAAAGTAAATCTTCATAAATTCAATTAAATTCACCACATTTCCGCCATTTGTAATTCTGAAATGGTTTCTTAAACAAATGTGGGAAACCCAACTTGACAACATGTGAAAAATTGATAATACAACCACTTGATTTGTTTCCTGAACTCAATTTGGATAGATGACATGTGTGCTATAATCCGAAGAGACTCCAAAAATGGGTTGCCATGACAACTGAAGCTGGATTTTTGCAATAATATATATCACATGAAGATGACAATGTATATAAAACGTTTCTGTTTGTGTTTTATATATGTCGTGCTTACGATCACTGCAACAATTTCCAAAAAAATAGGCATTGAAACTTTTTTTCCATGAAACCAAATTAGTGTGATTAAAAATGTTATGGGGCCGGGACAAAAGATGCTACACAAAAGAATATTTTTTTTATTGAAATTTATGATGTGATTTTCAGATGTTACGTGTTAATAAATATGCCCAGCAAGAATAATTTATTTCAAACTGAAGCCATTACTAGCCACGCTATTTTCGCATGATGGCATTTAGCTTAGTTTGTGAAATCATTAAAGGAGATTAACAACCACTCGTTTAATCGGTCCTATTAAGCCTAATTAAAAAAGTCTCCATTGTTAATTTTTTTTAAAGTATTATTTTGGAAATAAGTTTAATATGTCCAAGTCTGTTTTCAGCTAGGATGAAATCCACTTCGTAGTCAGTTTATGTAGCTACATATATTAGGTTTCCGACCCATGGCATGGGTGCCAAGGGGCCAGTAGGGTGCTAGTAGGGTGTCCAGAAAATGTTGGGAACATACAAAGGCCCATTCTATAAATTTGTAAGCACCCATCTCGCTCCCAATTCCACTCCATTTTCCCAGATTTGTCTGATTAACGGAAATTTCCTGACGTTGAAGGAGGTCAAAAAAAAAAAAAAAAAATACCATAATTAGTAGATGTCCATAATGGCTTCCCCCTGTCCACACGGTGTCCACATACCAACAGACCCCCATCCCCTCTTGAGGACGTCAGTTTTGAATGGCCCCTAATATGTTTAGACCGGTCCACCTAAATTGAAATGTTAAAAGCTCGTAACCAGTTAATTTCCATTTGTGATCTCGTTTGTTTTTCTGCCATTATTCAGTCTTAGAAAAGGTTAAAAGCACAGTGAACACTCATCCCGGATTCGTAGTAGGTGGGTTCGCATTTCTGACATTCTCGCATTGTTCAGACCAGTTATTTCCTTTTCACAAACTTAAGAATGTTTCAATTTTTTATGTCTTATTTTGTATACATATCCCCGATTAAACTGTCTTGAAATGTGAGCTAGATACGTGTTTAATTGTCGTCTATTTTGCGATGCTGCCTTTTTTTTTCGAGCCTTGCCCAGGCAAGGTCAACGAGTGTAAAAATGTGACCTCTCCAACCCCTGGGGCTTCATGTGTCAGTAGGACCCAACAATGGGGGCTGCAGACAGACGATTTACAACTCCGTCCTTTGAAGGAAATTTGGCGAGGGGGCAAAAACACGAGGGTGTAACCCAGGTAAGACTGGGGCAAAAAATGGGGAAAATTAAGCAAACTTAAGCTGAGTTGTTGCAACGACTCGGCCATTACACGTGTTGATTGAATTTCGGCCGAGGGTAAATTAAATGTAATCGATGTTCAAAACTAGTGTTTATTAGAGAAAACAGAGGGAAAACTTGTCCAATGTCAGATTTGATAGTTGATTACAAGAATTGAAGCCTTGCGAGTCCTGTGCCCCCCTGTGTCCACAACCACTGTGATTGTAATTATTACGATGCTGATGAGGAGGAGGAAGACACTTTAATCAATTTTAATCGTTGATAATCATGTTAATTAGGCTTAGCTTTAATCATTGATAGGTGTGTCAAAAATTATAAAATGTCCGATTATACTTTTAACAGTCCGCGGAAAATTACGGCTCATATTATATGGGAATTACATGAATATAATGTGCCTATATTCGAGCACATACTGCACCTTGTACATATTTGCCTATACATGTTTTCATGTACATGTATGACACTATATAATTTTCCACCCAGGAATAAGGACAATGGGGATAATGCTCTAGATTTTTACCCAAAAGCTTTCCATTCACCACTATTCCCCATGTGCTTTAGAAGGGCATTTTTTCATACTTTTCACCATTGAACTTCAGAGACTGAAGTAGAATAGTCGAACTTTGATCTTTTTTTTGTGCTGGTGTTTTTCCAAAAAAATTAGTTTTATTGCCCTCCCAGTATTCCTAAGTTACTAAAGCCGGCTCTCCACCAAGACGTACATGTACGTATATACAAGTATTTACACACATATGCAAGTAAGTTTGCCCTCCAGGTTTATTTCCCCCGCCATTTTGAAATATATGTAAAAATTGTACAGCTATTAAATGTCTTTAATAGCTGTACAATTTTGGCATATATTTACAAAATGGCGGCTGAAACAAACCCGAATGGCAAACTTTTTTGCATATGTTTGTAAAAACGTGTTTATACGTACACGTGCGTCTTGGTGGAGAGCAGGCTTAGCAGTAGTCTTCTTGTTACGTCCTATTTATGTAAAGAAATACAATTTCCAATTTTTTAACAATTTAGGTTTTTATGTTTTGAAGTGAAAATTGTGTAATGCTATTTATGATTACTGATAGAATGTTTTTAACTTTCATATACTGCATCAGGAGTTGATACTCGTAGAATATGTATTTGAAAAATAAATGTCAGTAATGTGCATTCAGTAAAGCCGGGTCTCCACCAAGACGTATACATGTACGTATATACACGTTTTTTACAAACATATGCAAAAAAGTTTGCCCTCCGGGTTTGTTTCAGGCGCCATTTTTTTAAATATATTTACAAAATGGCGGCTGAAACAATCCCGGAGGGCAAACGTTTTTGCATATGTTTGTAAACACGTGTATATACGTAGTACATGTAAGTCTTGGTGGAGAGCCGGCTTTAGTTTGAGATTTTTCATTTTTAACACCATACCACGTTTATCCTGGTGATAATTTATTACCAAATTTGACTATGTCAATATCTGTCATATTCCATGTAGTATGTCTGGAAACATTTATTTCCATTTCTAGCAATCCATACAATATATTTGATTAAGATTCAAAATGTAAAATTCATAAATCTATCTTCAGTGTTTGAAATTTCACATTATCATACTTGTTAAATAACACATTTTTCGCTAAGTTAACTAACTTTTGATGCGTCTGCATTTTTTGTAGGTGAAATACCTGTGAGGGTTTTCCACTGTTGGCCTAAATGGATGAACCCCAGAGAAAATATAAGGGGGACAAGAAGGTGTAGCAAAGGGGGCAATAAATACCTTTTTCTAGAATGACTGTAGGTTGCTTAAGTGGTTTGTTACTTTCACTCCTTATACCATCTCAGCGGTGATTTTCAATTAGTGTTACCTTGTCACTAAAACTAAGAAAACCGTTAGGGTTTGCCTTCACTTTTCCTTGTTCAGTGGTGAACCGGGATTTGGCAAATAAAACCCACATTGTTTACAGTGATTATGTTAGCCTAATTATCACAATGAACGCTTTTAATTAACGTTTGTAGGCTGATAACGACCTAAAACGAGTTCCTTCGAGTGTTTCTTTAATTGTCAGTCAAGACTGTTGCAAATGTTTTTGATAAAACCGGTTTTAATCACAGTTCTCACACTATTTGGAGATTAACGTTTTTCATCATTACTCTAAAGCCGGCTCTCCACCAAGACGTACATGTACGTATATACAAGTATTTACACACATATGCAAAAAAGTGAATTTTTTTAAAAAGTTAATAAATCCACATTAAATTTAAAAATGAAGAATTTTTTATCCCAAAAATTTATTTCCAAAATTCGTTACTTATTTCTAGATTGCTTTGTAAAATTTGTTTTCATATTCATTGGGAATATTAGCTGCTGTCACATAATGGATTCAACCTAGCTGAAAACTAGTTGATGAAATCCGATTTGTATAAATTCTATCCAAATCAGATTTTATCAACTAGATTCAATTGTTTTCAATTTGGTTGAAATTGTTCATTGACTACAGAATTCAAGTGTTTCTATACAAAGAAATTAAAAATTTTACTTCCATTAATTCCTGATATTAATTTCAAACTTTCAAATTACATTCAATGATATTAAGTGCTTTTTCTCGAATTTAATTTGAGTAATTAATTCTAAGACAAGCTAGATCTTAATTGTTAGTTCATCTGTCAAATTAGGGAAATTTTTTCCAAATTACATTCTTCCGAAACTAATTTTTATATTAACGTTTGAAAGCTAGTTATATTTCAAAGCATCAGATTAATAGACATAATGAATTTATTATAAGGAAAAAAATAAAGGTTTACATGAAAAATATTTATAGTGTAATCGATACATTTAATATCATAAATAAATATGGATATCGCGTGATTTCTTGGCGTTCATGCTCTCTGTATACATAAATGGAGTTCTTAATAAGATATTTCCTATTAATTAATCTATGCTTGGAAGATTAGCGAAATATTATGATAAATTCGTTCCTATCTGATGCATAGACACTTTTACACGGCTATAATATACTAGCGCAAAGATGATTAATTTAGCCAACTAATGGATCCTATCACTTTCGCTTTTCTAATCCATTATTATATATAAGGGAGCTGAGAGAAAAAATTGATTTACAAAATATAGATTTGGAAGAACTCAAAGACTCTGAAAGGCATGATAATTAAAATGAATTTCACCGAATTCGAGTCTGCGAAAGTCTCGGAAAGTCCGGGAAAGTCTCGGTCACACTGCCGCATACATGACGTAATTTTGATGAATCTTCGGTTAATTAGATGATGGCTTTAAAAGCCTTTACGTATATACATCAGATTGGTGCAAATGTTTGCTTATGTGTAACACTGATGTGTATACATATGGCATTTGGTTGCTCGTTAGGATAACAAGTCCTTTAAAGTAAGCAAGATGAGAATTAAAATTAAGTAAAGATGATGTGTTGGCACATTATCGTTGACAAAAGCTCAGGGAGATTATACACAGTGTCAAGAAAATAACTGCATGTGCTTGACTTCGTCTTGGAATAAGAGTAATACTATTAAGCTTCATGGCAATAGGAAAAATAATAATGGAAAGTATTATACTTTTTAAATACACGTTTTTATAGAAGTGCACTCATGCTTTAATTGTGAATGTATGGTGGGTGTAATTATACAATTAATCTTCATTTATATTCTTAATTATATAATTTGTTACACATAAACAATATGAATTAAAAACGTTAAGTTTATGAAGAATTTTGAAGCATTGTATTTTTAATTGAATTTCTAGATACAAATATATTATACGCCACTATTTATTGTAATTTAGAAAGCAGTTTGATTTCATAAAAATGTAACTTATTGGGGGTATATGCATAAAGTCAAAATGTTCATAATATTAATTTTTAGCAAATGCTATACAAAATTACGTCATAATTTTAATATTTTTAAACAATTGAAGAATTTTTTAAAATATTGATCTAGTTATTATGAACATTTACAGATCTATAATTTGGAAAGCATATAATTGAATATTTCGTACAAAATAAAATATATTGCCACGTATCCTTTATAAAAGCTCAGAACAAAAATACTAATTTTCATAAAATATCTTCAATTTTTAATAATTTTTCTGAAAATACTTTCAGAAAATATTATTTTATGAATATTTCATAAACATGTGTATATTTATTTTACAATTATAATGTTTTGAAATTTATTTTTTAAATATTGCATGTCAATTCTTGTTAAAAATTCATACGAAGATTTCAAGTAAATTGATAACCTCATAACCATGAAGTAAGTAGAAAAGCATATCAGTAACCTAGATGACAAGGAAACACCGTGTTATAAATACTTCTTTTTTCCGTGTTGTTACTTGTAGTGAAATCTGAAATAATTTCCCCAACATAAAACGACTGTCGTGCTGTTGTCCTAGATATTTTTTTTTCTGCTATTCGAAATGCCCCGAGGACAATCACACCAATCAATGGGGACGATATCGCCATGTACAGAAACATAACGCTCTTATAGTCGCCATATTGATTTTTTCATTCAGCTCCATGTATTAGGCGTAATGTCAAGAGAGAGAAAATCATAATAAATTCATTCTTCCACGAAGCAGCAGGATCCGATTTATTTCAGGAATTCAATTAATATTACAAATTGCGTCGTCCAAATCAATTAATACACTTAGAGGGGAACCCTGAAATTTTGATACCGGATTGCACCAAACCTTACTTTAATCGAACCATTAAAATGTGTAACAAAGGAAATGATACGTGTGCGCTTACTCGCCTTCAAAACGATGCTAGCTTCTATACATTATGTGCCCATAAACATTTTGCCAAAAATGTCATAAATGTGAATTGTCACGTTTATCTTCTGCAAGTGGATATACGTCAAGATTAGATGCCATTTACCCAATTATGTCGTCTTATATCAACTGGTTTAGAGGCGTATGGCGTAAGAGAGAGTGAAGTGGCTTTTTATATATTGAAATCCTTTGTTTTTAATAAATTTGCTCTTTTGATATTTCTTCTTATATTTGTCAAATTTGAAAATCCTTTCTTCTTGCATTTGTATCTTGCAGTTTTCAAGAAAGTTTCGTAAATTATGCTTGTTTTATCTTTGAAATATTTGCAATGTTAAAAAAATGATCATTATGTTTAATATGAATATGATTTATAAAAGTATATATTTTCACCTAATTTTCTGTTAGCTTTTCAATCTAAATTTTGTAAAACGATTAGAAGGGGACATGCAGTTTTATAACAACTAGTAATAGCGGAATAATTTTCAAAAACCCTTATCTCCTAAAAAATACAATAGATTTATATATATATAAACTATTCTGACCTTTGTTGATAGTCAGTTTTTTTCTCTTTCTTTAGATTATAATATATACATATGTTAGTTAACCTTTTGTCACAGTTATTGCACCGTTTTGCCTTTCAGCAAGTGTGCCTCTTAATTGATATCCCACGAAATAGACAAACAAATAAAATCAAAATGTTTTTCCAAAAACAAACAAAAATTAGCCAATTGTAACTTTGGTCCAATGGATTTAATCCTAGCTGATTTTAACCACATCGGCGTTCCATAAATAATTCATTAATTGACCATTACTAATAAACTTGCAGTGTAGCCTAAATTTCCCTAAAAGGTGTATTTTAAAATGTGTTTTTTTTTTCGAAATAGTGTTTGAAATGGAAATAATCATTAATGCATAATATTGTGGATTTCAAAATAGCGTGAATGGTGTATTTCAAACGGGCACTACAAATTGAAATTTCACTTAGTCAGCATTATAGCCTTTGTTTTGACCAGTTTTCATGAGATTATCGATTTCAAGGTCGTTTTGCATTTTGTACGAAACGTGATCTGGCTACTTTTAATGCTTTTAAGCGGACCCCCCTGGGCCTCATTTGCATATTGACCATAGGGGGCGCTCGCTCGACGAAACGAGGTTTGTGTGTCTCCTAGGATCGTCTTTTCATCCGCTCGTATTTCATTTGATCAAAGATAGCGAAATTGGCTGGCGAACACACGAATAAATGCACCGGAGCATCGTGTCGTTCACCCCGAATAGTAATAATAAAACTAAAGTATATGCAGCCTGTTGGTGCTACTGAACTTGCCACGAATTTTTGCATTTTATCCTAATAAAAAAAAAAAAAGCGGGCATTTTCATCGTTTCCGTAATAACGAAGGTCGTCACATAGACGCAATTAGAGCGTGACTTTTTAGCCGCTGCCGAAATCTTAATTACAGACTCCACTTTGAATTAATGAAATTGACCACACAAAAATTGGTTGAAAATTTGCATTCAAAGGAGACTTACCGGTACTGGTTATACTAGAGAGACCACTCTACAGATTTGGATGACAAGTTGACAACCCTTTTTAGACAACAGTAAAAGTTCAGAATTTGCATATGTATGGAATGCCTAGTCATGGTATAAGTACAAAATGTATGTGACCACACATATGACAGTTCGGGGAATCTATATACAGTGGATAAAACAAGTATAGGCAATTGCTGTTTTGTATGAATAACAATTAAAAAAATACATCACATGAAAACTGAAATATACATTTATGTGTTAAATGCTTTATTAAAGCTTCCCTCAAACTTTGAAGAACTTTTATAAATCATTGTTTAAATAAACTTAAAAAAACACAAAATTACAAATCAAAAAAGTATAGGCAATAGTTCATATTTAGCTTTATAAACGTCCTAAACTCAAATAAATACTAGATTCAATATTTTGTATGCATGCCATTTGCATCAATAATAGCCTGCAGCCTTCTTGGAATGGATAAAGTAAGAGTTTTTGTGGTATTATTTGATATTTTCTCCCATTCTTGGAGCAAGACTCTCTTCAGTTCTGGCTTAGAAGATATTTTATGTTTTCTTATTGATGATCCCAACAGGCTCCACAGGTTCTCGATAGGGTTGATATCTGGTGACTGGGAAGGTGTATGTAGCTGATGGGGTGTGTTATACAGCAACCATTCACGTGTCTTGTAGGCGGTATGCTTCGAATCATTGTCCTGCTGGAACATAAATGACCTCTGCAGTCCCAATTTAACGGCACTTTCCTTTAGATTGCTTTGCAAAATCTCAATATATGTATTAGCTGTCATGGTCCCTTCAATGAAACATAGATTGCCCACACCTTCTGCAGCCATGCACCCCCAAACTAAGACACCTCCTCCACCGTGTTTCACTGTTGGTAGCACATTTCCTGCTTGAAATTCTGCATTTGGT
>JAQGAE010004114.1:0-13307 GCA_034696685.1 Julus scandinavius
AGATTCCCCTTCCGTCATGCGTAGACTGTGTTTTAGTCGTGAAATTTGTTCTTGCAGTTAAAAATGTATCAGATGCTAAAGGTATTATTTAATGGAAATTAATAATTTTTTCTGCTATAATACCTGAAAAACAATACAGATGGTCAAAAGCATTTTAAAGCATTACATTTATAAACATTTACATTTCCAGTATGTATTTATTTTGTAGTATGGCAGAGTTCCCCCAGACCTGGAAAAGTCAGGGAAAAATATAATATTTAAGAAATAGTCAGGGAAATTTAATATAAAAATTGTTGAACTTTTAAATTCTTAAATGAGTTTGTTGGACTTTGGACACCATATGGACAGAATGGGGAAGTCATTAATTAGCCTTAATCGGTTTTCTACTAGTCCTGGTAATTTTCGCATCTAGATGGTCTATTTCGGCCTTTTTGAACGGGATTAAAAATCCGATTATTCTGCTCTAAAAATCCGATTTAATGTGGTGAAAAGGCAATTTCTGTCAAGTAAAATACGAATTTTCTGCAACAAAATTGCATTTTTTCGAGATTAAAAATCAGATTATTTTTCTTAAAAAATCAACTTTTCTGTAGAAAAAATGCAACCTTTTTCCAGTAAAAATACAAGTTTTCTGCAGTAAAATTGCATTTTTCAGTATTAAAAATCCGATTTTTCTGCTTTTATCTTTAGCTCTTGCAATATTAAAGCAGTTTGAGCTGGTCAGGGAAATTTTTTTTAAACTTGGGAAAGTCAGGGAAGTCAAATACTAAACTACTTCCTGCTCGCGCATGCGCAATATAGCTGGGGAAGGGGTGTTTATTGTCATTAGTTATCCATGCTAGTTTTAATGTCATCATTATGATATTTTTATTGAAAGATGTTGGGGAACACTGACAAAAAATGGAAACATCAGAAATACATAGTTTAAATATGTATTTGTTTTTAATAATTTTTGAGCATTTTATTTTCCTAAATTTTCGAAGTTATTTATGTGCAATACCCTTTCGCACAGCACATGGAGGGACAATGGTTCTGAAGTTAAAACAGATTTATGTTTAAAACTGGTTTAGTCGTATTCAGTATGGTTTTCAGTTGTGATGATATTCTATCACTTCATGGGAATGCACCAAATATCGTACTTTTTTTTTCTCCCTCCCTCCCTACATTCCTTCGACTTCTCACTCCAGCACTTCTTCCTGACCTTTTTTTTGCCACCAATTTAGGCCCTAGTAGCACAAGATCAGTTTTCAACATCTAGTTCATGGATGTTGTGTCTGTCCCTCTCTGCTTCCCCTCTTTCGTACCCATTATCTATCCCACTGCCCAGTTCTGTCATGGATGATCCGAAAGGGGGGTAACGACTTTCCCTTTGGCTTTTTTGTTCCCCCTCCCCTTGGCTATTGTTACCTTGGGTTCCCCTCTCCTATGCATAATCGCAACCTCCCCAGCTCCAAATATTTTCCTCTGAGTTTGGCCCTCCTATTATTCACTCTTGTGCCCCACAGCATTCCATCAGTCAGCGTGACAACCGTTCGTGTTATTACTCACCCCCTTAAACCGCCATTATTTATCATTAACGTTCGGGTGGGGGGAAACAACTGGGCAACAAGTGACCCCTGGACAAGCGAAATTGGGGCCCCGCGACGGGCGGTTTCGTGCCTCCAGAGGACATGGTAACGTTTTTTTTTGTTTTTTTGGACCAACGATGGGCTGGGTTCGAGACCCCACCCTGTCATATTTTGAGTGGTCCTCGTGGTTCCACTACCACCGAGTTTGTGGTGTTTGTGGTGTCGTAATAACCATGGCGCCATGCATGCTGGGTTGAACTCTCATAAAGACCATCTTTTGGACTCACTGATGCGTCCAACAAAACCCATAATTTGGGCTGAAGAATTCAAGAACAGCCTTGATGAAGAAAAGTCTGATTTTGGCAGCTTCAACTAGATAAATAAGCTTAATTGGAACACATTTGTTACATTATCTGTTTCCGTTTCCCATAGGGAATCTAAAGAATGAACTATTAGTGTAGTATTGTTGCTTTATTTACTTAAATTGGATTATTATTCATTGTAGTACTCTGTAGTTTGAATGCATTAAGGTTGAAAGATCGAATTTTAAGTGGGGGTGTTTGGGAGATGTAGTATTTTATATTTTATTAGAAAACATAATGGGAAAACTTAAAGAGGGATTACAACCATAATCTTCTCAATAGGTCAAATTTTCAAAGATATTCACAGTCAAATAAAAATAGATTTAATAAAAATAAAAATTGTTTAAAATAGCTTAATAAATCAGCAAGGGCCCAGTCTTGTCATTTTTCATTTTAAAATAGTAGATTTTTATAAAATTAAAATACAAGTTTGAAAAATGTTCGTTAGTCAAATTAATGTGCAAAGACATTCACAGTTAAATCAAAAAAGCTAAAATAAAAATAAAAATTGCTTAAAATAGCTTAATAAATCAGCAAGGGCACAGTCTTGTCATTTTTCACTTTAAAATAGTAGATTTTTATAAAATTAAAATAAAAGTTTGAATGCTGCCATCAGATGGCAGCATGAGATAGGCAAATTGTGAGGGCAAAAATTCAAATAATAATTTCGTAAATATTAATTTAAAAAAAAAATCTATTTTAAAGTGAAAAATGGCAAGTGAAGCTCCTTGCTGATTTAAGCTATTTTAAACAAGTTTTATTTTTATTTAAACTTTTTTTTATTCAACTGTGAATATCTTTGCAAATTTGACCCATTGAAAAGGATAGGGTTGTAATCCTCCTCAAGAGAGTTTCACGTGTTTTATTAACTCTGTGTTTTCAATACAACTTGATTTTTTCAGGAAATAAGCAAATTTGTGATGAACTTCGTAAGCCATTATCCAATTTTTTAACACGCTGTGCCAAAGAAAGTTGTAGTCAGCACAGCCTTGTATTTTTATTTGAATAAGCCGAATGCTGTTTGTATCTTCAGTGATATTTACAGATTGGGTTGATGTTTGACACCGGAAGGGTCATAGAATCTTCCAAAATTGACACTATCCATGTTTGGCATTCCATTATAAATTGTATTTGTATTGGCGTGTTGACCACGACGGCCTCGTTTTGGCCTGATGAGATCAGACCCACATCTCGAGAGGCTTTTAAATGGTACTATAGAGTTTTGAAAGTGGAGTCTGGTTTCACGTTCCGTGACCTCGTTAGATGGGGATGTGCTCCACTGGCAGGTCAACATCTGCAGATTTTTGTTTGCATGTACTGAAGATTGTAGAGTCAGCATGTGGAACGCTTTTCATAGTGTAATTACACGTGCGTGGGGTCTCTTGTTGCTAGATGTTGAGATTGTTGAAAACCTCTTGTATGCGGAAGGTTTTGGATGTTAGAAAATCCAAATACTGAAATCTGCAGAAAACTTCCGACAGAGAAAGTTATTTATGCAAAAATAGCTGCAGTTTATTTTAATAATTAAAGTGTAATAGATTTTCTGTTTGAGTAGGGGAGACCGGGGCACAGTGGGACAAGGGGCATGGTGGTACAACGTCTTTATAAAATCAGGTTTTATGAGCAACCCAATGCTTGAGATGTGCAAAGAAGCTGTATGCAGCACTCTTTCATTAACCAAAAGTTCTGCGATCTGACACAAGTATAGAAGAAAAGATTTGTATATAGTTTTTGTTCTTGAAAAGTAGTTATTCAACTCGCAATTGGATTTTTATTCTAGGTGTAATTAGAAAACATTAATAATGCTGCAATATTCCATTGACGAGTGTATATATCCAGCTATAATTTCAAACTAAAGTTTATGTTAATTAGCCATGTGGTTAGCTGTAAGGCCTTATTCAAATCAAATTGGTTATACGGAGTACAGTGGACCACAACATTATGGGGTACATTGGGACATGTCCCAGCATACACCAATTAATGTTTTTGGAAAATATTTGTATATTTTCTCATTAATCATAACTTTAAATAAAAACCATGTTTAAGTTTGTTTTAAAGTAAAAATGGTTCACAACCACATGTAAAACCACATTTGGACGAGTAAGCAGTGAAAATATGAAAGCTGCTGTAATTATGGTTAATTTTAATCCTTTTTGTAATTTATACATGGAATTTTAAATTTACGTGCTGAATTAAATACAATTAATCAATGTGGTGTTCTTTTTCTTGTAAAATTTGTCTTAATTTCGCGTGAATCACTGTCCCCGGTATAGGGGCACAGTGGGACTGTCTGCGCAACCAACTTTAATCTTTTATATAAAAAAAACTAGTAGCTCTAAAACGATGACAAAATGTATACATATCCCAAAAGCTTGTATATTACTGTGTTATTCTTTTAAAATGCTGCAAGTTAAATATTTTTCCCCCCAAAAAAAAAATGAATTCTAAAAAGTGTACCCACTGTGCCCCGGTCTCCCCTATACGTTTTAACCTGCTCAACTTTTTGATTCTTTTGTTTTAGACTAACATACAATGGAGGGCAAAACCGACAAAAGCAGCAGGTCTGGCTCCAGAAGTAACTTAAACGAGTCTGCGATTCCACTGCTGATGGACGAAGATCTGGAGAAGGAGAAGATCGAACTGAAGGAAAAGGCTTCGATTAAAGATGGAGCCGGATCGTCGGAGGAAGAACTCAACGAGAAGGACGACTCCAAGACAGAAAAGCAGGACGATGCCAGCACCATCCAACAGGAAGGTGAGGGCAGCAGTGGCGCAAACGCCGAAGGTGGAGATGCTGTGGCAAGCAAGAAGAAGAAGAAGGGCAGCAAGAAAGAGAATGGAGGACACCAGAGAAAACCCTCCTGTGTCAATACCATGAGTGTGGGCTTAAATGTTCTGGACAGGGACGACAAGCACATCAATGACCATGTCAATGTAAGTATATGACAATATCGATGGACACCCTAAGCACTTTGCTCCTTCTATCATCTTATTCTCAACTAATCCAACTGACCAAGGGTCTTGGACATGATTGCCATCTGAAACTACAGATGTTTTCTTGAGTGATTGGGTCTGAAGAAACTAAAACAACATCTGAATATTTTCTGTTGCTCTTTTCTGATCAAGATAATGGATAGTGGAGGATGTCTGTCTTCTTACCAGTTCACAAACATCGGTTATATTTGAAAGATCTCGTAGGTCTTTGACTTATCTACTTTTGTAATGTGAGGTCAATGGCTCACATCTTGCACATCCAGTTCTTCTCTTGACGTGGTAAAGAAAGAGGAGTTAGTTAAGTTATTGTAATATTGCAGATGCTGAATTTGCATAATGAAGGTGGTTTGAAAAGTTGTATTTTTACCCTCCGGATATTACGAATGATAATTGTGGTGGTCACCCTTTTGTCAGACATCCTTTGAAGACGCCCACAATTTATGGTCGCTAAAATTTTGCATGGCGCCATGTTTAGAATATCTGCATATTTATTTTTTATTAAGAAAAATAAAACAAGATGCGAGATTATACTTTACGACCCTCGACTACAGGATTGTTGTCGGATCTGAATGTTTGATTGCCATTAACTTAGATTTGCATAAATTGCAGATTAGTTTAGAAAATTGAAGCACATTGGGAAAATTGTTGAAGATTTGGTGACTGACAAATATTTTCTTGTAAATTTCAACATGAAATGTAATCCATGACCCCTTGCTGGGGGCATTCTTGCTTTCAACAGAATTGCTCTCCCATGGTGGCATCTTTGAATGCCTTTTTGTTTTATTAACACATTTGTTTATTTACATTCCAATCTTTCCTCTGGGAGAATGCATTCAGAGCGAGCCATTTGGCAAACATATTTTCACTTCTTCCCATCAATATGGCATGCGTACAAGTTGAAAGATGTTTTCGTCATAATCTTTTTTTTCAATTTTATGAGCATGTACTACATGTCAGACAGTTGTTAAGGGCGCCCGCCACCACTTAAACAGGGTTACCCCAGACCTGGAAAACCTGGAATAGTCAGGGAAGTTGGAAAAGTCAGAAATTTAATATAAAAATTGTTGAACTTTTAAACGCTTGAATGGATTTGCTGGACTTTAAATACAATATGGACAGAATGTAGGAAAAGTCATTAGCCATAATAGGTTTAATCTGAATATTCTATTTCAGCCCTTTTTGAACGGGATTAAAAATCCGATTATTCTGCTTTAAGAATCTGATTTTCTGTGGTAAAAATGCAAGTTTTGTCCAGTAAAAATACGAATTTTCTGCAGCAAAATTGCATTTTTCGGGAATAAAAATCCGATTTTCCTGCAGTAAAAATTTAACTTTTCTGTGGTAAAATTTGCATTTTTCGGCAATAAAATTCAGAATTTTCTGCAGGAAAATTAAAATTACATTTTTGGTAATAAAAATCAGATTAATTTTCTTTAAAAATCCACTTTTCTGTAGAAAAAATGAAACTTTTTTTTCCAGTAAAAATACGAATTTTTTGCAGTAAAATTGTATTTTTCGGCAATATAAATCGATTATTTTTCTTTAAAAATACAAGTTTTGTGCAGTAAAAATGCATTTTTCAGGATTAAAAATCCGCTTTTTCTGCTTTTATCTTTAGCTCTTACAATATTAAAGCAGTTTGAGCTGGTCAGGGATTTTTTTTAAACCTTGAAAAGTCAGGAAAGTTGAATATTGTATTGATGGGCTACCCTGTTAAAGTCCACAGATGGCGCTTGAGATCGCCTTAGAACTATCATGGGCAATTTAAAGCGCCATCTATGACAACAAAATGTATCTGTTGCATGACCGAAGTGATGTAAAATTGACGAAATACGAACATTGATATTTCAACAAAAAATCCATCACCCAGATGCTATAAATCCTTTACTTGATATTATATTAAAACAATTTTTTTTTTAAAAATGGCCTATTGTCAGTGATCTGAAGTTTTATGACAATGGCTGTATTCGGGTGAACGGACGATTATGGTGAACAGGATCCCCCTCTGTGCAAATCACCATGTTTCAAAGCATATTATGCTTGTTGAAGTTGAACATATTCTCGTGGAATTATAGACTTCGGGACACGAATATCCCTCAAGGCTAGAACGTGTTGCTACAAAAAACCCTTTTTTCAAAGCTCTGCTAGTTTTTTTATGGTTATTCCAACTAGTCGCTAATTGTTAGTTTTAGGGAAGTTTTAAGGCCTAATTACCAGGAAACGTTGTTACGAGCTGGACAATAAACGATCCACATTCCCAGGAAAACTGCTCCTTATCGCCTCGTCTCCTCCACAAACACTCGGGCGAGCAATGTGTTTTCTGTGTGGGAGCACTTTTACATGCACCAGCACCCACGTTGGTGGAGAAGGGGCAAATGTTCGTGTTCTAACACCCCATGGTCAGGTTTACCAAATGGAAATAGCTAATCTTTGAAAATCTTTTCCCGTTTTAGATCCAGTTTGACGACATTATCTGCGAGCCTGACAGCAGCCACAGCTTCGATGCTATCTGGCGTTTGACTTTCATCGTCTTTTCGGCCACGAAACTCTGGTCGTACCGCCTGATGGCCGCCCTGGTTGCACTTCCTTGCGCCATTTTCTGCGGCTTCAACTTCGCCCTCCTCACCTGCCTTAACGTTTGGGCCATCAGCCCAGCGATGCGTATTCTCACCATCAAATTTGGATTCGTGAAGCGGGTAAATATATATTCTGATCATGTGGAACTTATCTTGTTGTTCTTTATAGGCTCGTAGTTCTGGATATGCTTCGAGCCAGTGCCCGTAAGGCCCGTAACTACTTTTTTTGGGTCCCTAAGCAACACTTTTTTGGGGGATTCCCTCATAGCCACGATTGGGCCCCAAAACCTGCCGCCGCTGAACTTGCACGCTATACCAAAAATAAAAACGTAGCCAGTCTTCTGTTAAGAAAACAGAAATATGGACCCTCGGGAAGGCCCCGAAGCATTCCTTGGTTTTGCTTGGTATAGGCATGTAGTTCAGGATATGCTTCAAGCCAGTGCCGTAACTACTATTTTTGGGGGATTCCCTCGTAGCCATGATGGGACCCCAAAAACCTGCCGCCGCTGAACTTGCAATCTATACCGAAAACGGGAACGTAGCCAGTCTTCTGTTAAGAAAACAGAATTATGGACCCTCGGGAAGGCCCCGAAGCATTCCTTGGTTTTGCTTGGTATAGGCATGTGATGTAGTTCAGGATATGCTTCAAGCCTGTGTCATAACCACTATTTTTGGGCCCTTAAGTAACAATTTTTTGGGGGATTGCCTCATAGCCGTGATTAGACCCCGAAACCCGCCGCCGCAGAACTTGCACTCTATACCGAAAAAACAAAAACCGTAATCTTATGTAAAGAAAACAAGAATATGGGCCCTCGGGAAGTTCCAGAAGCATTACTTGGTTTTGCTACCCGATAGTTATGGCACTGGCTCAAACAAACGGATCGAATTATCCTATCCATGAATAAATTTGCTACCCATGTAAATTATTTCTGTAAAAACTAGGCTTTTGTTTAATTTACTGCTGAGCAGCTCTGTGGGAATCTCTTCGGGTCTTAGTGACCAGGTGACATACATTGTATACTGCTTAGGCCAGAATTGTTAATAAAAATTCTCTTTTCCCATGATAATTATAAGAATGAAAAGCAAAAGTGCTTGAAATATGCAAGAATGGCCAAAATTCAGATTTTTTACAATTTTTTGTGAAATGGACGATTTTTTTTTTTTGATGATTAGATAGCACTGAACCCGTAATTGCATTGAATAACGTTTCGTTTTTTTTTGGTATTAAATAACGCCATGGTGTAGAGCACATCTAGTCGTTTCTGATATAAAAACAAGTTACTTGTTGCAAATCAGTGCATCATAAGCTTTAATATGATGCCCATGATTATCTAACCTTGAGCAGAATATCGTTTAAAGGCACTTATACCACACTTCACTGCTTTGGATTAACGTTTTTTTTTTTTTGTTTTTTTTTCATAGATTTGGTCTATGGTTTTCCGCACAATTTTCGATCCGATTTTCTCGTCCGTTGGAATGCTCTTTAGCAATATCTACATACAGCGTACTCACACTCAGGTTTAGGGCTGTAATGGTAATTCCTTTTTTTTTTAAAAAAGAAACTTACTCATCATCGCTGCTAGCTAACCATGACCGTAACAAAATTGAATTTTTTTAAATACAAAAATCGTGTTTTTGTATCGTAATTTTTTATATCTGGCGTTTTGTAAAAAAAATATTTTTTATATTTTTTGCATCCTTCGCAGCAAATTCGTTTTGTACTTTTTATACGATTTTTAATAAAAAGATTACTGCATATTGATTACGAAAACCATTTTGTTTTTCTTTAAACTTGGAACAATTGAATATTTTTTGTGACTACAATGCCATGATTTCTAATTTTCAATAGCATTCATTCAAGGATATTTTTTTTTACCTTAGTAAGCATAAACCCATAATCTTTCATGATTGTTGTAGTTTTTTTATGTAGGGGAAAACAGCCGGATATTTTAGATTATTTTCAGCGTTTGAAAATGTTGTGTTTCGATGCACGCCCAACCTTTACTTTGTATGACTTTGTGGACAATTGAGAGTATCACAACCCTATCCTTTTCAATGGGTAGGGCTTGCAAAGATACTCACAGTTGAATGAGGGAAGTTTGGGTGGGGGTGAGAATTGTTTGGGGTGGCTTGATGGATCGGCAAGGGCCTCATATTGTTATTTTTCACTTTGAAACGGTAGATTTTTTTAAAATTTATATACAAGTTTGAAAAATGTCCGTTATTTTGCACACGCTGCCAGCAGGTAGCATCATGAGATAGGCAAGTTGTGAGTGCAAAAATTCAAATAATAATTTAATTTTAAAAAATCTACTAATTTAACGTGAAAAATGACACGATCAGTACCTTGCTGATTTATAAAGCAATTTTAAACAATTTTTATCTTAATTTAATCTTTTTTTGTTTGACTGTGAGTGTTTTTACAAATTTACCCATTGAAAAGGATAAGGTTGTAATCCGCCTTAATTGCTGACAAAATCTTAGTAAATTTTACTTATCGTCTATATTTGACAGATTACTTAATTTTACTATTTTTTGACACTTTCAGCATTGCAAATTGAAGAAAATATATTTGTATCAACATGAAACTACTAAACGCGAAAAAAAAAGTTTTGGTCAGTATTAATGGGACTTTTATTAGAATAGTTAATGCTAGGACGGACTTAAAACGTAATTAGGCATTGCAATGGTTTTTCAAGAATATATTTTTGCTTTTATAAGTTACCATAGTCTTAAATCTTAAATGTATTAGTGTTACTTAAGTATGAATAGCATAGGAGCATGACCTGGCTTGTGGCGCCATCTAACGAATGCCATTTTTTTGCTTACTATGCTTATCGGGTTCTTCCTGAGCACTAGATGGCGCTACCTTCGTCACGTGCTTATAGTAATCAAGAACCCCCCCTGGAAGATCGTCTGCCTGACCGCATTCCTGTCGGGACAGGAAGAAAACCAGTTTTCTTTTGGCACAAAGACCGAGGAAACAAGCAAAGTGAGGTGCGTTGAGACACGATCGAGGCTTTTGGAGAGAATCGTGTCCAGCATTTTTGCTATTTTTCGTTTCCCCTAACGTTCGATTTGCATAATAATGGAACAGTTGATTATGTTCCAAGATGGCGGTTATATGGAATTTCTTCAAAGGTCTTGCTGACATTCTACTGCTTCGTTGATGTAAATTATTTGGAAATATCTGACTCGTTCAATGGGGACGCTGCATTGGGTCGTTATCTATTTCTTCTGGGCTATCGTTTGCATCCATAACAAGACACTTTTCGGTAAGTTTTCAATAGTTTAAATTTTATAACTGTTTAATGATTCTAAACGGTAGTTGTTAAACGTTCAGGATAATTTTATTTCCGCGTATCAAAAAAAAAGTGGTGCTTCTTATGTTTATATCAGTGAGGCGTATGCTTCCCTGACAGCTTGTACTTATATCCCACATTATCCTCATCCTGGTAGTCTCGTAATGTGCTATGAAGCAAATTTATTGGGACAAAATACATGCACGAAAGACGTTTTAAACGAAACTTTGGAGCAGAACTTCAAAAATAATAAAGGATTTTCCTCGAAAACAAAAACTCAGTACTGGATAAAAAATGGATTTTCCATTTCAACTGTTTCAATACTGATTTCAACCTGTAATCATGTCTTCGTAACTTTGATATTAACGCAGTACATAATAAGGACTTGAAATGGGGATCAAATGTATGTTTTTCGATGGACTAACCGATTGATAAAATTTCAAACCGTAAAAGGACACTTAATTTTTTGTCCAACAAAAATACAGCAACCTAACCCTGCTCAACTTTCAAATGGTTTAAAGGAATGTACCATAGTTAAAAAAAGACAACTGTACTTCTCAAGGCCAGCTAGTCCAGCTATAATTATAGATGATAATTATTTTGGTTTCAGAGGGAAAAAAGCAAATTATAAAATTTAATTTCGTAAAAATGACACAAGTCTTAATTTTAATTTTTGCTTGTGTTCAATTCGTGTGTAAATCGGGTTGAAATTTGATTAAAAGTAGGTAGGTTTTCGTGTTGGTTTTTTCCCCCCAAAAACTCATGTGCACTATAAAATAAAACGATTCTGGCCTCCAGCAATTCTATACCGGTCTCAAAATGGTCGAAGTAAGTCTATTAATTACAAACAATGAGGTTAGAGTGAAAACTCCACTTTAAACCTGTCCTAAACAATAGAAACATGGTGCTAAACTATATTTGTGCACGCATACATTTTAAAACAGTACATGTAGTATAGTTCTCGTTTTCTGTACTTTTTGATTTTCAATTTCAGCATTCTGTATAATTAATGCTTCAAGGCTGTTGACTCCTGGATAGGTTGTTCTACTTTATTAACGCTAGCTGGCCTAATAAGGATGATTGTTTTTTTTCCAACAAGAAGTGGCTTTCCTCCAGACTCATGACACACGTTTTTTGCCCAATTTTCGCCATTTTCAATAGCAAATATGTGAAAAGAGCGTGTTTCGTGTGGGATGATTAGCAATGTTGGTGACCTTTCGTTTTAAATAGGGGTGTGAATATGTTATAATTTCCTCGTTGACCTAGCCCTGTTTTTCCTACCAAAGTGGATTATTTTTGATACGTAGGTGGGTGAATTTAAAAGGCCTTGTTTAAAATTGTTTCTATAAAGTGCAATAATATGGAAATCTTGGCGTATATACAACAGCATATTCCTCGATTTCCTCTTGGTAACTTGCCTCTAGCGTTGGAGGAACCGGTTTAAAAATTTGGTCAGTTTTTTCTCCCCCACTCATTTGGTCTTTCTCTACTTTGTTTGAAATTTGAAACACAATATACAGGTATCGAGTGTGAAACAGCACATTTTTCATTGAAAAATAAGACACAATTGAAAAATGGTTGTATCTTTACTTCAGGCAGGCCTCAGGTGTTCTGGATTTTTTTATTATTTTTTTTTTTTTTCTAAGGATTCATCAGTATAATGAGACGGGTAAATTTGTAGCCACCGGTTTGGGTTCCTTTATCTGAATTTTAGGATTTGAAATCCAAGCTGTCTGGAAGTTTAGAAATATTTAAAAAAAATATCAGACACTTTGGTTTAATGGCCTTAATATAATCCCCTACTAAAGAGGATATCCTGTATATCGTTGTCTTTTAATCTCATATGTGTGGTTTCCGATCAGTTACTCTGGTCTTTTCACAAAAAGTTCGAATTTTAGTGAAAAGCTTACTAATTTATATTCTGTGTACTTTCTTGATAACGTTTCATTTAATAAAGTCGCAGCTGTGACTATTCCACAACAACATTCAAATAATTTGAATTGAAAGTTTAGTCTCGTAATCTCTATTAGCTTATGCTGTTTTTAATATTCAGATGGGTGGACAAAATAACGTAAACACTTGCTACAGCAACACATCTAAAATTACCAGTATTAACATGTTGTTGGACACAGGAATGTTTCAATACTTGTTGGAATGGACTGTCTCAATACTTGTTGGAATGGACTGTCTCAATACTTGTTGAAATGGACTGTCTCATACTTGTTGAAATGGACTGTCTCAATACTTGTTACCATGGACAGTCTCAATACTTGTTACCATGGACTGTCTCAATACTTGTTGGAATGGACTGTCTCAATACTTGTTGGAATGGACTGTCTCAATACTTGTTGGAATGGACTGTCTCAATACTTGTTGGCATGGACTGTCTCAATACTTGTTGGCATGGACTGTCTCAATACTTGTTGGCATGGACTGTCTCAATACTTGTTGGAATGGACTGTCTCAATACTTGTTGGAATGGACTGTCTCAATACTTGTTGGAAT